>JAFEMH010003768.1:0-157500 GCA_022495995.1 Adenophora triphylla var. japonica
TACCCAAGAACTAGAAGTAGATAGGAATATATCTATAATAAAGATACCCGAAGTCGAAGCAAACTCCTTTGCTCTTCTTCATGCTTCCTTGTATTTTGCATGCAGCCTCCTCCAATGTCCAATCTTATCAAGCAATGTAGAAGGCATCAAGCGTCCTCTCGGGGACTCGGGGCTTAGCCTCTTTAGGCTTGGAAGCCTTCTTTCGGGGTTTAGCAACATTTGCCGCTTTTAGGATTAGCAACTTTTGCCTTTTCTTTACTCCTCTTGAAACCCTTTCCCTTCATAACCATCAACACTTCGATCACTTTTCTTCTCGACAATATTGGTTTCCGCAGTTGTTCAACATTTGAACTAACCTGAATGGCTTTTTATTCATTCTCCACCCATGTTTTAGTGCATTATGAAATGACTAAAACTTTTGGGTAATAAATTCAATATTATGTTCGGTAGCCAATCCTCAAGCCAATTGGAAAACCGAGCCTATCAAGCATGCTCAACGTGGCCCTTCAACTTAAGAGCACGGGACCAACAGCCTTGTCCTTCACTCCATTCCTTGCATTGAGGTCAAGACCTTAACTGTGTTATACCTTTCTTGCCTAGCTTGAACTTCTGGAAAATTTCCACTCGCTACGATTGTTTAGGATCAACCGTCCCCAAGTGCTCAAGATCCTTCTCGAAGGTTCTCTGGGCACATGGCGGGAGAGCATGAGGCAACCAACATCTCGTAGAGTCACGCTTGTGCTTCGGGATATTGATCCTCATCTGCCCTAGTAGCATTGGCAGCAGTGTTCGTGTGGAATAGGTTCCTCGAGGAATCGTACAATTTTTCTTCTTGTTTGAGAACAATTCTCAAACCAATACTTCGATCCAATCCATATAGTTTGTGACCATTCTCTTTCCAACTTTTCCTTCTCTCAGACAGGACATCGTGACGAAATTTTAAAAGTATTGATTATTGTTTGATCCATTTATTCTACAAAAAGATATACATAAAATATGAACAACATATAAGTAAAACATATCATATGAGAAAGTATAATGCATTTATATAAAATGCTCCCCACTAAATTATACACCTTTCAAATGCAAATAAGCATAATATACATTTAATGGGCTAAGATCCAACTTTAATTCAATTTCAAGTTTGCTATAGCAAAACCGCTCGCCAAAATTAAATTAATTAGGTAGAAAACATCAATCATATCACAAATATGACTCTTAGATCTTTTATGAGATTTATTCAAGACATCATATGCCTAGGCATATTTTAATCTCATCTTATGCCTGGTCCAAAAACCATTTTGATAACCCAATTAAGTTCATTCATTTTAGGCAAACGTATAGGAACCACCATTTCCCTCATCTTGCTCGCATTCGAATAGAATCAAAGCACCTTGCAATGGCAAGCCCACCCAAAACTATCCGAATGGTCTCAAGTGTTTTTAATCATGAATTGGCATAAAGAACTTAAAAGTTAGGCAATGAAGGTTCTTTAAGGTAGCATTATAAGCAGTGATATCAAGAAAGATAGTCATAATCGTGCACTGTGTGGGGCAAGTTCCTCTGTGAAGATAGGTGAGCCACAAGTGACTACTTAAGTACCAACTCTTCCTTCGACGTAATCCTCTCTCTAGACATGCACAATCGAAATAAGCCTCTCCGATTTTGGCAACATAGTCACTACCTTTTATAAAACAATCAGCTTTCTTTTTAAATTTCGCGTAATTATTTGACTCTGTTTTCATAAACAATCATAAAACCAAAAATTTTAATGTCTAAATCTAAACATATTAGGAAACTACAATGCAATGTTTCAACTAAACATAAAATTTCTCTAACACGTAAGAACAAATAAATCATGCATCGCAATAATTAATAAAATCATATTTTAATCAACTAAGCTTGCATAAACAATGAGTTAATCTAGCATAGCCCTATAAACTCAATTTTATAGCATCCGCATTAACACATAACAATGTATCAGGATTGTAAACACATTCACTGCATTAGCATGAGATTGTTCAACAAACCGATTCTCGCCCTTTGTAACGGGCTAGTTTTTATCACGCTGACTGCATGACTCCCTGCAGTCACAATATGTCGCACTCCACTCTGTAAGAAGACCAATCAGATACATATCCGTCAAGCGTGACATAGACATACTAATGTCGCTGTGACACAATGAAGCTTAGCTTTATGCGTATTTGCGTAATTCAATCAATTCTAATCACAGAGCAATTAAATCATGCAAACGACTTTTTAATGTATTTAATTCAATATCAATAGAATACGATTTAGGCATATTGTTTCAAAAACAATTAATCTCTATCACTATATAGAACATGCAAAAGAACATATAAATAATTTATATTACTTTTATAGCATGTTAATTCAAATCTTAATGATACGAACGGGCTCATACCACCGTTGGCGGTTTTACTATCCATATGCAAGTGGCAATGCACTAAGCATCGAAAATAACATAAAACCTAAGTTAAGCTCCTAGATCCGCTTCTTATATAATTAACTTGAAAACTATGAGATAGATATAACCAACCTTGAACTCTTTCCTGTTTCGAAGCTATCGAACGATTTTATTATGTGATTTTGAATCACAAACTTTTGCTCTTCAACTTGCTTCGCTTAACTTCTAGGCCTTGATCGATGAACGAGCGAAGACCCTCTTTTCGATATCCACACCTTCGAATGGATCCGTCCAAGAACAATTTCTTGAAGCATTAAGCTAGTATCCTATAAACCTTGGAATAATATTGAGAATATGTTTCGTGAATTTCTTTTGAGAATTTCGGCTAGCTCTTTTTAGGGCCGATCTGACCGTATATATTTTATATCTACTTTAGCATCAATATGCTGTTTCCTAATCGAATTAGGAAACCAAATCCAAAATTAATTCTGTAGACTTATTGTGCCTTCTGCACCGACCTGCACGAGTCACGGACTTGCTTCTCGTCGCAAGCGATACAAATGTAGCGTCACCTCTTTCGTTTTTCTCAATCATTCTTCCCACGGCTTTAACCAATCCATTCTAGCTGTGTGTGACTCCAATGAGGATTACATTATGGCTTGGCAATGAGTTCGATCATATCGATTCCTCATAAGACATAAGTTTTTTACTCTTCAGCAAGCTTCATTATGTCTACCCAAATAATGCAACGTAAGAGTTCCACGCTTTCCAATGGTACACTTTCATTTCTCCCCTTTGTCTCACGATGTTATATTGAACACAAGTCATGGTCCTCGGGTCAAACTTGCCTTTGCTCAATGCTTTCTCGATTCTTGAGTATAATGATAATTCCAATCATATTGGGGTACGGCCATACACTTTCATCATTATCACTCATCGAGGGGCCCAAGCAAAACATCTCTTCTTTCGAGGGACAAATTCCATCTTCGAACTTATCATCCTTCCCATCATGAATCCGATCATGCCAAAATTAGCCTTTATAAATATCGTGTTAAGATATCGTTTAACTAAAATCAACACATACGGCTTTCATCATATGTAAGGTCATGATAATCTGTGTCTAGTGGACTAAAGATGAAGTAACCTTATGAGATTTAATTATGACATTTGACCATTGACATAAATCTCATGCGGGTCAAGTCCAAGCCACTTCGCTTCTCTAACAAGTACCTATAATTTCAATGTGCATCTCTATGCATATAATGCATCGTGATGATTATCCATCGACAATTATACTAATTATTCTCTTAATAATTAGGGGGACCGAAGATTATTATAAACAAATATACAAAACATATATAATAAATCAAATGGTAAACATCTCATATAATAATAAATAATGTCAACACTTAAGTCTATCAATCATAGGTCCTAGGGTATAACGCTAACACTTCGTTGGGTCCTTCATGTCGAATCAACGCACCTTCGCACTTGGGGCCTTTTCCACTCTTATTCTCCTTTCTCTTCGCCTAGTGCCACGTTGTAGGCCTTCTCGAACAAGCTTCTTTGCTGGGTAGTCACCGTCCCAGGAATAGACTGTCGCCTCGTAGTCCATAATTTGCAGAGGCTATCTCTATTTCTCTCAAACAATTGATTACCTCCATGGCCCATCGTGTCCTCCTCAATCCGCCGACCATCTCCTCGCTAATTTGGCATAATAGCCTCATCGAGCTTTCTGCTCTTTCCCTCGTACTCAAGTTATTCAAGCCTCTAAGGACTCACATCTTCCGAGCTCCACTCGCCGAGAAGCGATCTAAAATTTCTTTCTCATATAATACCAATGGTCGAAATGCAACCTCGGTGCTAAGCCATTAAACCAAGTAAAGAGCCGCCCCGCAGAGAGTTTCGCTCGGTAAGCTGCCTTACACATCATGTCGTCCCCGCCTGGAGACAAAGCACACGGTAGCCTCCAAATGCCGTATATGACTTCGGGCATCGGTTACACCCGAATATTTTTATAGGATGGGCAATCCCAAGCCTCGAGGAGGTCGACTGGCCGAGCAACTCGACAAGGGCTCAAGAGCAAAGTCGCTTTCGCAAGCAGCTTCTTTCCAAAGATCCACTTTCTCTTTGGCCTGGCCTTCCCAATCTGCTCAAACTTTTCTTCAAATCAGAGCTATTCCTTAAAGACTCGGCCCGTATCGTCCCTAGCAGATGGAGAGGCGCTCGCTGATCTTTGTCTTTCCTCACTGCGAGGTTCTCTCCTCGAAATACCGGCTCGCGCCCGTCACTCCTAGGTGGGAGTTATCTCTTCCTCTTCTCATCTCCCTGCGAGAGGCGACTCTTACAGGATTTAACCGGCGCCCTGCGCCTTTTCGCCAGCGATCGGCGACCCGCGCCTTTTCTTCTCTCGACTGCGACCCAAGCGCCTATCTATATGGTCCCACTCGTGAGATCATGACTCTCGGGCACTCCCGCAGTGCGACCTAGGCCCTCGCTCCTCTCTCACCTCCTCCGTCACCTCGCCCGACTCCGCCTCCTACTCTCTCTGCGTATCGAAGATGACTTCTCAAGCTCGTCTGTGTGAACCGAATGCAAAGGGCTTACGAGGCACAATCCGTCGTCGCCATTTTGCTTCGGCACTTCCACTTTGCCTAGCACTTCCGCCGGCCGCTTGTTAGAAACCCGGCGTGAGCCGCCATTTTCGATCTCCCGCCGTTTTGCTGCTGCCCTCCCTCCATAGCTCCAACAACTCTACGAGAATTTTAGCTCTTCCGCTCTACGAAAGCATCTCCTTTTTGGCACGATGTGGATCGGGGCCGAGGGACCCTCGTCCGTCGCCCGGCAGCCTATCTCGCCGCCGGCTGGGAACGCTGAGGAGGTTGTACTCCCTTGGCCGCGCCTACGTGGGCCTTTTCTCTCTCCCTATTATTCAAAGTGTGCAAAGTCTCTTCCATCCAAGCAACGCCTGTTCGATCGTGTCTGCCGCCTTCGTACGCAAACGAGGGCGGGAGGAGGGGGAGACATGGGTTAACATTACGGCTCCCAAGCATTCTGCATCGCACCGGTCGCTTTCCCTCGTTCGGGGCTTCTGTCGTGAGGCTTCTGTAAACGTGTCTACCTGAGGTTACGCCATGCATGGGCATGGGTCGTGAAAATTCTCGAGGTCAAGTGTACGCACGATTCCTCGCAATGGAACCAAAACTCGATGTCGCAAGAATCGTAAGCTTATCAATCTCCGTCCAATCGCGCATAAGACCAATCACTCGGCCTCCTCGACCTCAAAACAATGAACCCACGCACTAGCTCCAATGGTCTCCTGACGAAGACCCCAAAGTAGAGTGCAGATAGGTGGCATTTATGAGCTCAAGAGATATTATAATGAACAAGATGGTAATTCAAAATAACAAAGAGCAATTACCTTGAAACAGCTTGCATGTTGCCTTCGTATTTATATAATTGCTACTGACAGAGCTCGTATTTGGTGATAGGATCGCATGAAATCCCTTAAAATGTGGGAATCGTATATCGTGATAGAGATCTTATCCATAAATAACTCCCGATTCAGTAGGGGAGTCTCAGCATGCAGTGAGAATTGTGGGCATAAGTACGCCAGACTTTGTAGAGGTCGACGTAACGATGCAGGTCGAGGTCGCCCGTCGGGCCTAGGTCGACCCGGGACCGACGGGTGTGGCCGGAACCGTACCCGAATATCATCCGGATCTCGTAATATCGCACTCAAGCTTTCAGGCCTGGACCTCGTAGGTCGGGACAACGAGCTTTAGAGTCGCCCGGGACATCATGTCGAGGGGCCTCGGGCCCTAGTAATACCGGGGCCTAGCCCACCGGAGAACATGGTGGCAATAATAGGTAGACGATCAGAAGCTTCGACGCTTGGCCTAAATACTCGTCACTTTTATTCTCTGTTCTCAGTGTCCAATCAAAAGTGCGACACGCGCTCGCATAATTTTTTTTTTTTTCACTCATTGCTGAAAGTTTTCTACTCCCCATTTCATCCTACCCCATTTCAACTCACCATTGCACCATTTCACCCTCAACTTAAACCCATTTCAACCCCTTTTCATTCGGGCTCCCATTGTAAATAGTGCTAAGACCATGGACAACTGGGGATTTAAACCCATTTCATCCCAGCTTGGAAATGCTCGCACACAGGCGTTCGGGAATTAAAGGGTCTGGTCAAAAGGTGGGATGAAAATTTTCATCTAGAAATAAAAAATGAAAAAATTGAGTGACACGTGCTTTCGGGCCTTTTGGCCGAATCCAAATTATAGGTGCGAGTGCGCCTTCACGCCTGTGCAAGGCGCGCGAGGCACATAAGGTTTTCCTTTTTTTTTTTCCCCGGGACTACCAAGTGTCACGTTCTTATTCGTGCATTGAATTTTTCGACTTTTTTTTTTATCCCAATTATTTGAGCCGAATTATCACCTAGTAAATTAATTTTTTTAATTTTTCCCTTTTTTTTTCACCAAAATTCATCATTTTTTCCCCTATACATTGGATATAAGTTTAATTTGATTTTGACAAAAAACACAATTCGCTCAATTATCTTTTTTCACGTATAAACATATTGAGGATTCATGTTAGCCATTCGACCCCAAATTATTTTGGGATTAAGGCTTTGTCATGAGCCGTTGTTGTCAGTTAGCTTTTAGCCTTTTATTTTAAAAAAAATTATTATTTTTTTCTATAAATTGATGCAATATTTTTTTAATTAAGTGTGAAATATTTTTTTTAATTATAAATAATAATAATAATTATTATTTTACTAATCATAAAAATAGAAAATATAAATAAAATAAAAGTGGGCGGGTATAGAATGATGAGTTGGAGGGAGCTTGAAATTTCTTAATTTAATTCTAGCCATTGTCAGGAGAAGTTAGATTGAAATGGGTAGGATTGAAATATGAGGTGAATGAGAAAAAGTGTAAAAAATGTTAGATTTAAAAGTGGGAGCTCTGGATGAAACAACCTCTACATAGTCTAAGACTAGCTACAATGGGAGATCGAAATGGGGGATGAAATCCCATTTCATCCGCTGAAACTCTCACCACTCCGACGGGGTATTAAAACTTGGTTGAATGGATTGGACTTGGGATGAAAGTTTCCCATCCTGTATTGAAAAAAAAGCCTTTTTTTTTTTTTTTTTTTAAATTGGACACGTGTTGGCTGGGTTGCATCGAAAGGAGTACTAGAAGGCCCGTGCACCTCACGCCTCCTCGGATAGCAAGCGCGAGGCTTGGTGTTATTTTTATTTATTTTTTGATTTTCCCGAACTTTCCACGTGTCAAACCACCATCGTCCAGATACTTTTATTATTTTTTTCACCCAATTATTTAAACTCAATTATCTCATAATAAATAATTTAAAAATAAAAAGGAAAAATTCAACACTAAAATTCATCATTTTTTTTCCCCGTAAATCGATATAAGCTTCATTTAATTTGACACAAAAAAATACTCAAAGTATGGCGGGGTATAGTAATGATGAGTCGGGAGGGAGTTTGAAATTTGATTTAAGTTAGCTTTATTGGAAATGGGGGTAAATGAAATGGATAGATGAAATATTGCTTGATTGAGAAAAAGTTGTAAAAAGGTGAATTTTATTTGCAAGGCATAACTTCCGCTTATAGCAAGGCACACATACGAAAATGACTTAACCGCCCTCGTATATAAAGTAAAACCCTCTCAATTTCTCTCATTTCCTCCAACACCGTTCACCAGCCTTCTTCTTCTCTCTTCGTAAACGACGCCTCACCACCAAAACACTGTGGAAGACCGACAGCATCTAAATTGAGACGGGTATGACATGGTGAACCCGGGGTTTCTGCTTAGTTTAATTTAGACAATGGGTTTAGCTCTTAATTTAGGGGGTTTTTGTCTGGATAGGCTTAGATTTCAAATTTTTCCAATTCTATGCTCATGGATTTTTTGCCTCATGCTAAGCTAGAGCTAAACCTTCGCAATATCATCACTGATTTGTATGCCAAGGTTTTGATGATCTGTGTAGTTCGAAGTGCCTTTGAATTGTGATGCGTTTCGATGAACTCGTGTTTGAAATTACACAAAGTGCGAAATATGTTTCTGGGATCGGTGTGATTATTTCGTGTAATTTTACACGGTGGATGTTTTCTGACAACATTTCTGTGTAAAATTACACGAAATTTTTCCAAGGGTTTGGTGTATAGGCACACGAAACACAATGGAACAATGTTTAGGTTGTTTCGTACGCCTATACACGATAATTCGGTCCTTCTATCTCGTATTGAAAATTACACGAAATTGTTTTTAGCATTTCAGTGTATAGGCACAACGAAATGAAATCTAAACATTGTTCCATCGTGTGTTTCAAAGTGTGCCTATACACGAAATGATTCCATATCATTCGTATGAATTTACACGAAATAACTCAATACATTTCGTGTAAGATTTTCATACGAAACATATCCTCACAACGTCGTATATAATCATACGAAACGCTCAAGCAGAATGGGTGAAGTTGAAGCTTTTGTCAATTCAGTTCGCTCGCAATAAATACGCCTGCAAATAACCACGCCCGCGTAAAAAGCTGTTGTATGAGAATCGGATGCTGTCGTACGAAACCATTGTACCTGGTCTGGTCTAAGACCAACGCAGATAGCCACGTGTTCGTGTCGTCTTTTAGTTTTGTTGAATGTACAATTCTGTGCACCTCCACCCGCCATTCCCACACCAGCAGCCGGACCCGGACAGTCCACCCCGCCGCCGACGCCTCGTCCCGTTGCAAATTTAGGGTTTCAGAACGCACGGAAACCTACTGCTCCTCTCGGCTAGACCACATTAACCTAACACAAGTGAACACACGGAACAGAGCAGACGAAGAGAGCCTCAAAATAATCCATGCCCGCCTCCAAGCTGAATAAGCTGAGCAAGCTCTTTCGGGCCGCCTCCAAGACCGCCTACGCCAAGTCCGTTGCCACCGCGAAGACTTCTCCGGACGACATTGACCTAAAGCATTTTGTCTCATCCATCGAAACCCCCTCTTCCTCATTTTCATCGGACGACACCCTATTCAAACTCTCCCACCCCTACAACTCTTCTTCAGGGATTCTCAGTGACGTTGCGGTCGGTAGGCTTGACTTTGATCGCTCGGGTCCTGTCTCTGGTAAGCCTAGGCATTTCGTCGAGCACATTGTTGGCACTCTTAAAAATCACTCTCATTCCAGCTAAACTTATAACCGTTTGCATAGCAGAATGCTATATTTCTCTTACTATTCTCTGTTTCCTTATGTTCACGAACGTACATTCTCAGAAATTATGTGAATGCTTGAATATTTCTAACCTATGGATTATGTGCTGTTTTTGTTGTAGAATCCACAAAGAGATTATCCCGCGAAATTACATCCATATTGGCTGGTATGCTTTCAGATTGCTATAAGAATTTCTGTTGTTGTTCACTTAACTGGGGCATGGGATTGCTTTCGTGGTACCATGACCATCTAAATGACCCTTAGTTATTGCATTGTTCTCGCAAATCTAGGGACTTCACGAAGCTTCACTAAAACTGAAAAAATCTTATCTAGCTCAAAGATTTTTTCATGATTGTGCAGAGAAGTGCTCGGTCATATTGTTCATTCGTCGATACTAGATTTCAGTAATTTAAGACCACTGGGTTTTGTCATATCATTTTAATTAGTACCTATTATCTAATTGCAGGAGATACACAGCTCGATTGGGGTGTTGCTCCTGATATTAGCAATGCTGGTGATCATTTGGAATATAAGATGGTTATGCCGTGGTTTAAGAATATAACAAACATCAATATATCATTGCGTCGGAAAAGAGGAACTATCACGTGAAAGGAAGCAAAAATGGATCTATAAGAGTACACAAACGGATCGTTTTGATCGACTTGTGAAATTGTGTGGACAGAAACTGGGGCAAGATACTACCATTGATGTGCTAGGTAAGTTGGGACGTGAGACTGGCCTGAAAGAATATGGCGCAATGGTAAGCCTTTGCATTGATAGAGCTAGAAAAGCAGAAGACGAAGACTCTATTCTAGAGCAGAATTACAAGGTCTACCAGCTTTTCACAACGATGAAGGAGCATGGGTTCCCATTAACAAAAGAAACTTATGGTCCATTTCTTATGTATCTGATTAACATGGGCATGGTTAAAGAATTTTTTTTCTTTAGTGACATTATCAAAGAAGATAATCCTGATTCACTTCCAAGTTTCGCCTATTACGAGATGCTACTTTGGATTAGTGTGGGTGCCGAAGAGAAAATACAAGAGCTCTGTTGTAGTATTAGAGATTATGATGACAGTGACAAGTCAATCTTTCAAGGTTTGTGTTTAGTGTGCAAGCAACATCTTTATCTAGCTTATACTTGGAAATACAAAGATTCTTACTCCCTGGCATTACTGTTGCAGAAAATTATTTGGTCGCCTTGTGCGATGGTAACAGAAAGGAGGAGGTTTTGCTACTATTAGAATCTATAGATATAACAAAAGTTTCTTCATTGAAGAGTGTAGCAAGTATCTTCAAATCCTTGGGAAGGCTTTCCTTGGAGTCCTTTGCAAAGAAGTTCATAGTACAACTCAAAACATTTGGTAATCTCTTGATCCCTTTCCGTTATAGGATGCATAGCTATAGTGTCCATGTTTTTCTTATCTCATTTTATGTTGTGTTTGTATGATATCAGTGGTGGAACCCGGATTCTTACTTTGGGAGACTGTGCAACTGTTATTATTGTTTTTGTTATTATAGTAATAGTAATAATAATAATCATTATTCTTCTTATTATTATTATGAACTGTGATATTTGCTGTTTTTTTTCTCTCACTTGAAAGGTTAAACAGGTTGTATAATTGTTACTAGTCATCTAAATTCAAGATTCAAGAACCACTATTTATAATGTTTTGTGTCAATATTTAACTCTATTTGGCTAAACCTGGAGTACTAAATATTGTCTGTGACAATATAGTATCTTAGATGAAATAAGCATGTTGTCTGTCTCTCCTCTGATCCATACAAACATTAAAAATACATATAAATGAAAAAGGAATTAAGACATTGCTATTCCTAATTGCAGGTATTGGAGCAGAAGATGTATCAAACTTCATCTATAAGTATGCAATTAGCATGCCAAAATTATCGGTGAGGAACTTCCCATGAATGCTGCTCGTAATTACCTCAAGGCCACAATCGAGCACAACTTTTCCCTAGTGGAAGTTACTTCTTTCTGCGAACAACAGTTATACTATTCTCTATTAATTCTCCCCTATGCCCTGCCACCAGGGTTCACCCCAATAAAAAACCTAAAATTATGCTTCATTAACAAAGTAGTTTCACTTGCAAGATATCTTTCGCAATGTTATTTATCTGTGCATGCCACCAGGGTTCACCCCAATAAAAAACCTAAAATTATGCTTCATTAACAAAGTAGTTTTACTTGCAAGATATCTTTCGCAACGTTATTTATCTGTGCATGCTATCTGTATCTAAGATAAGTTTGTTATTGACTGTCGTAAAGTTGCAAGAATTTAATCTTAATAACTTTCTTTCATGACAGAATTATCCAGACATGTCTTTGTTGGATAAATAATCTCTGATTGGCTTTCACTGGATTAAAGTTCAGACTAGTTGCTACCCTTTTAACTCTTACTTTGGTCCAACTCTTTTATCTGCTGCACTTATCTGTTGTTGAAGGTTGAAGACATTGTCTTAAAATTCAAAAATTTGCACGAGGAATTTGCAGTCAACCCTTCACGTGTACCTTATGAAAAGCTTATTAGATTCTCCTGCGACTCACTCAAGGTATGAATCTTTATACATTTGTGCACCTGAACTTTGCAAGCACTTTTATTGTCCAGAAATCTCCCTCCCTATACTGTATAGGGGAACATTTGGTCCTCAAAAATCAACTAGCAGGGATGAGGATGCCATTTCCATACTTGTTTATCCATAAATTTACCCTGATTTTTCCATGAGAGAATTATTATAGTTGAACACCTGAACTTTGCTAGCAACTTTATTGCCATAGGTTTCTCTCTGTCTAGCGGCACTTTTGGTCCTCCAAAATGAACTAGCAGGGTTAAAATGCCATTTCCAGACCTTCATACCTTCCTTTCAACTTAACTACTATAATTTAACCCCAGGTTTTGATTGCTTGATCGCACATTGTACTCCTACTGTCTTGCATAGCTGGTCCCAAAACCCTGGTAAAGGAATGATGCAGTACATCAAGAGGGTTGCATTAGGTAGTTTGTAAGCCAACATAAAACTTTGTTAGATCACTATGATGAGATTCCCTTATAGCACCTGAAGTTCCTTCGTAGTACTCGATAGAAGTCTTTAACCACAATTGGTAAGATACTTTGTCCACTGCATACTTCAGCATGTCAATGAGAGTTCTTGAGTCCTGTTATTTGTGAGATTTCCATTGATTGGATTAATTAACCCACTCCATTACTACATCCCTGCTGCCTGCGTATCTCTGATTCTCAATTAGCTTATGTTTGCTTGTTATAACTTACTGCATGTAATCGTCAAATCAGGTGCATGTGGCTCTTGATATAGTTGATTGGATGCTTGAAGCAGAGTTGATCATATCAATAGAGACATTTCATTCGATACTGAATGCTTGTTTGGATAGCTGTGAGTATAATATGGTATGTTTTCATTATCCTTCTCTTGTTCTTATAACCCAAGTTTGCATACAACAATAACAAAGCCCTAGTCCCAAATGAATTTGTGTTTTTCAAAAGAATTGTCGCTCTCCTTTTTGATCCGTCCTAAAACAAACGTCACGTTTCTAAATCAGGGAAAAGGCTTAGTGCAATATTATCATTGTACAATCAATTTACAAACTAGTAAAGCACCTTCCTTAAAAACGTTGACAAGTCAAATACTACATTTATTTCGGGACGGAGGGAGTATAAGTTAGCACTGCCTGCAGCAATGCAGAGCTTAGTGATTTCCCCGTGTAGGTGTATTCCAGGCTATGGTATTGCTATTAGTAAACTGAATGTGCCTTTGCGAATAGGAAGGCACATGTATGAGGAAGATGAGAGAATTGATAATAAAATTGAGTTGATTTTCGAGATGAGAAGTAATCGATGATCAGATAATGAAAACCGAGGGCCAAAATGCGTTTACCTCCTAAGTATCCACCGATTCCCACTTTGCATCCCCGTTTGAAAAGTCGGTCTGTGGGGTACCTAAACTTCCAAATCGTCCCACTTTGCACCCTGACACTAACGAACATTAGAAAAACTAACAAAATTGATCATGTGCATATCTTATGAGGGCTATTATAGTCTTTATCCTCAAAAAGAGAAGAGTTTAATGTAAAATAACTAACGAAATAAATCAATTAAAAATATAAAAATTATTATATCCATTTATTTAATATTAAATTCATTTATTTTAAAATATAAATAAAACAATAATTTTTTTTAATGTAATAAAAATATTTATTATAATTTTTTAATCTATTATTATTATATCTTGAGTTAAAAAATTATAATAAAAATATTTTATTACATTAAATTTCTTGTTTTTATTTTATTTTATTATGTTTATTTTTACTTTTATTTTTAAAATATAAATTTATTATTAAATAAATGGATATAATATTTTTTATACTTTTAATTGAATAAATAATGTATTTCATTAGTTATTTTACATTAAGCCTTTTTATTTCTGAGGTTCAAAGACTATAATAGCCATCACATGATATGCAAATGATCAATTTCGTTAGTTTTTTTTTCTAACGCTCGCTAGTGTCAGGGTGCAAAGTAAGACGATTTGGAAGTTTGGGTTCTAAACAGACTGACTTTTCAAACGGGGGTGTAAAGTGGGAATCTGTGGATACTTTGAGGGGGGACCGTATTTTGACCAAAATTGAGTAATGAAAGAGGCTCAAATGGGCCTTTATAGGTCTACTTCGAGACTAAGATAATGTAATTACTAAAAGGACCAGTTATAGCTTGAGTGGCGAGAAGGGGAGGGGAACATGGAGGTAAATCTAGGGGATTGTTGTGCACATGTTGCAGCTCAGAATGTTCTTTATTGGCTGGTCAAAACTGGTCCCTAGACCAAAGTACTGTGCTGTTTAGTGTAATATAGCTACCATTGACGGGACACCATCTCTTTGATTCACCTTGCCCAACATGTAAGCACCGAACTTTAGAAATCTGGTCCTCTATCATGTTGTCTGCGTGGTTTAATGATACACTAATAAAGTTTAAATCAGAATTTGTATGTCTATTTACTCCAGGGAATAGCAAGTGCGTAGACTATTATGCCTTTGTTGTAATTCATTTTTGATTAGCGAGGATAATGTTCCACTAGGCTTTCTCATTTGCGTTTGAAAATAATATCATATGTTTGTTTATTTGATAGGTTCATCGCATCTATTCAGCAATACTTTCGCACAAGTTGAAGCCAAATAATGAGACCTTCAGAATTATGATAACTTTATGTGTTAAAATGAAAGATGTAAGTAGTATTCTGCTACATTTTATGTGATGTTCATAATTTGTTGAAGATGATGTGGATGTCCATGTCCCATTTGTTCATTCGTTGCAGTTTGATAGTGCATATGCCATGATCAAGCGTCTGGGGAAAATGAATCTATTGCCTACAGCTAACATTTACAATGCTATAATGGCAGGGTACTTCCGGGAGGTTAGCTCCTTCATCTTTGTTTACTTGTTGCAGTTTGATGACCACATTGATAAATATTAAGCAGTTTTGAGACTCTTGTAATGAATCTGTTATAAAATCTAATGATTTGGATACATTAGCAAATCAACTGAATATCTGGAGTTAAATTTTCTGGTAATGAATAAGGAGACGAGATATTTGAAGAATCCATCTTAACTTTCCATAGTTTTAGAACTATTCTCTAACTTCACATTTTTCTCTTGAAATTACTGATAACTTTCTTTATTTGTCAACTTTATATTTTGATCCATATTTCAATCATTAGCTGGTAATTGGTTACAATTTCGTTGTTAAATAAGAATGAGAAGGAAGGAAAAGTATTTAAGTACTTGCAAAAGAGAGAAATGTGAAGAGTGAAGAGCGAAGAGCATGGAGTAACTGAGGGAAAAGTAAGTGTGTATATATTTGAAAAGTATAACCTGATGATACTGCCATTTGGTCCTCAGAAGTAGTTGTATTTTGCATACATGCATAAAATCTTCACATTTATGAAGTGTCGCTAAGGAATAGGATTAGTGCCAAAAAATTTTGAAGAGTGAAAATGTGGGGAGATTGGCAGACGAGTGTCTAATGTTGGAAGAGGTCAAAATTTTGAGATGCAATTTGTCATTTAGCCAAAAAATAAATCACAATGTCTCCTTCACGTGGTAATTGCATTGTGGCTTAGAGTAACGCTAAAATCTGTTTACTTGTTATCTTCTTTTTGATTTGGCCATGTAATACTTGCCTCACTCTTTTGCCAAGTTCTCCGCAGAAAGACTTCCATGGTGGAATGATGGTTCTCAAGCAAATGGAAGATGCAGATGTCAAACCAGATTCTCAAACTTTCAGCTACATCATCAACAACTGCAGCTCTGTAGCAGATATTATCAAGGTAACAATGTTTGGGCAAAATAAATCTAGCAGCTTAGTTCAGAAAATATGAAATTCAGTGGCACTAGTTTGAGTAGTAATTTTTAGAAAATCACCAACTAAGGCCGAATTGTTTTCTTATTCTTCTATGTCAAGCCCACGTTTTTTTAAAAATAAATAAATCTTATTGGTCATTCGTTTTGTTTGCTTTGCTTAAGTGTGTCTGCTATTGTTCCTTCGTTTCTCTGTGTGGGGGTGGTGGTGGTGTGTGGGGGGGGGGGGCGATGAAGTTTGGTGACATAGTATTAGTATTTCCATCAAAGCTGCATTAGCCAGCATTACTCGGGGTAAGTGACAAAAAATTTCTTAGTTGACTCTCAATCCAAGGGAGTAGATGGTTCCTTTTTCAAATTTCATGGCCTACTCAAGTAATAAACTAGCGAAAATACGTTTACCCCCTCGATACAATCAATCCGACCATGCAACTCTGCTTGAAATGTAGGTCTGTTTGGTACTGTAATTTCCAAATCATCACACTTTGCACTTTCTATCAAATGACCGTTTAAAAATCTAACAAAATTGGTCATGGGAAATGTGGTGTGATGGGTTTTTACGTATTTTACCTCAAAAATAGGATAGCTTAAATGTAATTTAGCCATGCGATTTAACCCCGTCTTTTTCAAACCCTCGGACTACCTCCATGCCACCACCACCGCTGTTGCCCACTATAAACAAATTAAGCTACAATTTTTTACTCCGATGCTCAAACTATTTGGTTTACCTGGTCATACCCGTGGCGGACACTCGAATTTTAGTCTTGTTGACATGGGTCCGACGGGATAATACAAAGAGTACGAGCATCATCAATTTTATATATACCTCATCTCAGATATAGGCTTCTTCGAAAAATCAAAATAAAATAGAAGTCAGACTTCAATTCAGTCAAAGATCAAATTCCAGTACTGCAAAACCAAATCCTAGATCTGCAATTAACACCAACAATTATGCAATCAAAGGTTAAAAACAAAAAATCAAACCCAAATCTTGGTTTGTAACTATGAGGTTTCGAGACCTCCATTCAATAATAAATACCCATATATGTGTTTTAAAGTATATTTACTACCTCCTCATTTTCTCTCTTCTTTCAAATCCCACAATACTAGTCTCTTTCTCCCCATGTTGATGTTGCACCTGCTTACACTCTTTTTTGTCTCTCCTTTCTCTCTCTCTCTCGTCCTCCTCTCTCTCCTCAAGAAACTCAATGGAACAGAGCTCTCCCATTTGTCATCCAAAACCTAAAATCTTCATGGTCGAACATAACCCATTTGACAAATTACCTTTCTTGGTGATCTTTCTTTCCAATTCCTTCGATGACACTGCCCAATGATTCTGAAGCAATCAGGTCAGGTACATTGTCGTTAGGGTTGATTCGTGCGGGAAGGAATGTGTGGGGGAATAAGAAGAAAAAGAAACTATCAAAGAAGGAGACCTGATTCAAAGCCCGACAACGATGGATTGTGTGTTGCGTTGGAAATGTTGCTTTTTTTGGTTGTAGAGAAGGTGTAGGAGTTGAAGGCAGTGGTGAACGGAGGTTGATTTCGCAGAAGAATGGGGGGTTTGGGATTACGAGATTTGATGAACTGGGTTTTGGGTTCTTATTTCTTTTTCTTTTTCTTTCTTTTTTCAATTTTCCATTCCACCAACACGCCATCGTTTGGATCCCCAACAATAAATGGTTCAAAGAAAAAAGAACCTCACGATGAAAGGACGAAAATACCCTTCACGCGACGAGCTATTTGGCTTTAGACTTTTAACGTCCATTGGCAACAGGGTACAAAGTAGGAAACTTTGGAAATTAAAGTACCAAACATACCGACTTTTCAAAAAGGGGTGGTAAGTGGGATTGGCTGTAGACTTGAGGGGGGTAATTGTATTTCGGGCAATAAATATACTCTCTTTGTCCCATTTGAAGCTTAACCATTTGTTGTTGGTACAAAAATTAAGATAACATTATTTAAAAGTATTGTGAGTGGGAAAGAGGTTGTGAGTGGGATAAATGAGTGATTTGCAAGTGGGCCCCACAATTTATGTGTGTGAGTATGAATAGTGGGGTATGTATAATAGTCCCTCCTCCCCGTTTGAAATTACACATTTTGGGTTGAGTACGAGAATTAAGAAAAAGTGTTAGTGTAGTAAGTGTTGTAAGTATGAAGTGAGGTAGGACAAAGAAAGTGGGGGTAGGGATTAGTAAATGAAAAGTTGTTAGTATGAAGGTGGGTCCCATTGATTAAACAAATATTATAATCTTTCCCCAAATGGAAGTGTGTAATTTCAAATGAGACAACCTTTTGGGTAAAAAGTGTAATATCAAATGGGTCGGTGGGACTGGGAGTATGATAATAAACTTTTGCCATTATAACGAATTTGAAGTTTTAAATGGAACACACATTTGCGTAAAAAGTGAAGCTTCAAATGGAACGGAGGGAGTAAACATTATGTGATTTTTTGCAGAATATATTGTAAGTTTTATCTGCAGGAACCTTTTCTGGTTTGACCTCAACTTAACATCTTGGGCTGAGGTTGCCCTTTCTTGTTCCCTATTCTTTTTTGGATTTTTTATTTACACTTGATCTTCTTGATTCTGTCTTTGACCATGCTCTTCAATACTAGGATATATTAAGTTACGGATTTCAGGAGTAAAACTGATATAGCGAAATATGAGTCCATTTATGATTACTTGGGTAGTGGGTATAACCTAGAATAGGGTTTTAGGAGTATAACGGAAAGCCTTGCCCAATAGAAGAGAATGGGAAATAAGAGCGTTTGATTCAGTTTTAACCCGGTACTCAAATTTATTGACCCGGGCAGGTTGACCCCTCTCTCGGGTAATATCAGGATAAATCAGCCATCCGTTCACTTAATCATCCACAATATTAGAAATATTACATTTGCACTGCACATGCCAACAAAATCCATCTATAAGACTGAGCAACCTTTAAGTTCAGATAGGTCAATTGCAGTTGATTCTAACCAGCAGCATAACCACTGCCAACCAACACCATATACACTTGTCAACCACCAAGAATACTCACCCCAGCACGTAGTCACAATCATTTGAATTTGTGCCAAATAGTCATTGAAAAGCTACCCGAATACCTTCGTTACACCGCTACACATATTTTGGAAAAGAAATTCTTGACACACATCACAAACTAAGAAAGCTCAATCGATACCTTATTTGATATATGAGAATCTGATACCTTAATTCTTTTTCTCTTTTTTTCCTCCAAATTTTCTTCCTCTTTTGAATATCTTAGGAATGAGACAACCAGAAAGAGGCAAAACAAGCACAAAGAGGCATAAATAAACAATTATAAAGAGGCACTCTTCACCGCTCGCAAACACAAGATTACCACAAAATGTGTTCCTCAAAAGAGGCACAAACAAGCATAAAGACGCATAGTTTGTTAAGAAGGTTATCGAAACTTCTGAAATTATAATGAAATGAACTATTAAATGAATCCTTTAGATATTTCTTACTAGATCCACCATGACTCAGACTAAGGGTAGAATGAAATTGACCAAAATCCTAATCCAGTTAAGCCAGCGTGAAAGGTCAATACGTGCATATTTCAGGGAGGCAAAACCAAACCCTCACTCAACCTCAGGGTAGGAACTCACATTGCCGTCTACGTATCTCAGGCTTAGCTATGGCTTCTTGTTGGTCCCAAAGGTGGCAACAAGGGTGAAAAACAACAGAGGGGGGTGAATAGCTGTTACAAATTTTTCGCCCTCTTTTGAAAACTTAACCTCTAGGCTTACAAAACCGCTTGCAGTTGATAAGAAACTGCAAGTTGAGTTGTAAAATGCACAACGAAATATTAAAGTTATAAAGTGGTTTTAGAGGTGCGGTTTTGCAATGCGGTTTTCAGTGCAGTTCTTAAAACTGAAAAGTGAGGTTATGACAATAGTTAACTCCAAACACAATTCACAATAATGGATAACTATATTTAAGATCAAACAAAGATAGAGATAAATAATTAGTAAGAACAGTAAATAAAATGCAGAAATAAAGAACACGTTATTTGGAGTGGTTCAATCGATATACGATCTACGTCCACTACCAAGATGGTTAGTCTTGAATTTTCTAAGAGTTAGATTTTATATTGAGTATGAGAGAGATTACAAATTACAAAGTATTCAAACTCAGTTCTAAAATCTATTCTATGAAGATCAAATCCTAGACTATAACCAGCCAGTATCTCAAATGAATAATCTCTCGTGATTAAATAAGCGAGGGCGATTAAGTGTACAGAGACAAGATCAAGGCTCTTTAGATCTATGAGATGGAGAGCACAATGATTCTTGATGTGTTAAGGCTTGATTTCTGGGCTGGGATAAATTTCTTGAAGTAGAAGATGAAGATTCAAATGACTAAGAATTTTCTGGGCAGAGCTTCAGCTTCTATGAACTCACAGCAAATCAATTTCTCAAGTAATCTTCAAATGGTGAAGATTGGGGGTATTTATACCCAAGCACCAAGGAACTAGCCGTTGGATACATCTGTTGCAAGGACTGTACTGGTGCTTTCCCATTGGTCCATAGTAACCACTTTTGTCCTTAGGTACATCAGTTGCAGGTAAAGCTGACCAGGCTCCAGCTGCAAATAAGGTAGTTAGGACACCTGTCACATTTTCAAGATCTTTGCAGATCTTCTCTGACATCAATCACGACAAGATTTGGTGGTTGACTTTTGATATTGCTGACGTGGATTTCAACGGTCAAATGAGGTTCACTTCAAGTCTTCAATCATTGGAGCGGTCTTGGTGCAGAAGCGGTTCAGATAGGAGCGGTTTCACCAAGAGGAGGTTCCATCAGTGTGGTTTGAGATTTGAACTGCAGTGCAGTTTGCATGAGCGGTTCAACAAGCGGTTTACACTCTGGAGTTCACAAGAGGTTTCAGACAAAGGATTCCACAAAGCAGTTAGCTAGAAGCGGTTTGCTAGGCGGTTTTGACAAGGCGGTCTGAAACATAGAATTGCATCCTCATATCCAATGAGTCTTGTGCCAGTCTTCAAGCCTAATTTAACCTATTCTATAAAATGGACTTAGCTAAAAAATTGAAGTCTAAGCTTCATTACATATGGGCCTAAAGTCCTTAAAATTGAGAGGAGATTTTGGTATCAATCAAATCTTAAGCTAATATAGGAGGGTTAAATAATGCATACCCAACACTTCTACACCGCAAGAACAATATGAAGAAGCAGAATTTTCAAGGCCTATTGAGACTTCTACTGACGTCTTTTGGTTTCTTCATGGGATGATATTGACCATTCCTCAAAATTTGCAATGAGGGCTCGTGGGCAAAGTGGCCTTGTGAAAGGAGAGAGAGAGGAAGAGAGTGAAAATGAAAGGGAGAAAGATAAAATGTGGATTACTTGGATAATCTTGCTGGATGTGACTTTTGGAGTAGGATAGTTCTACTCTAGCATTTTTTTTGGGGGGCGGGGTCGCTATGCGTGATCGAGGCGCATAGCGCGGGCAATGTAAATTGTGGAATTTTTGTTATTTGGTTAAGAGAGTGCCTGCATTAGCTGAGCAACTCTCGAATCGATATATCAAGGGGGTGTTTACTATCCATACCTACTTCAGTATGTGCATTCACAATGCTGTTTAATTATGCATGGGAGAGCATACATATCGGGACTCGGGTCGCCACTTCAGCGACTTCAGTGGTTCAGGACAAGTGCAAGAAGGATATAAGTAATTTACTGATTGGATTCGGGGGGTGAAATGAGAATAAACATTCAGGGCTAGGATTATAAGGATTAGAGTTTGAAAAGGGGTTTTCATATGCTAATATTGGGGTTGAAATGAAAAGTATTCAGGTCTCATCTGAGTTGCAGAACTCAAGTAGAAAGTAACTAGAGCAGAAGAGCAAGTAAGAGATAAGACAGTAACATGGCTTATAAACTAATAGATAGGTCGATGAATTGCCCCTAGGTTCTCATAGGCATCACAACCATGGTTGTTGAGTATCACACACAAGAGAAAATGCATCACACATCAAAATGTTGAGATGATAATATTCTATACATGCTATTTTGCATTCCAAGGATATGTAGAGCAATGCTTGGGGACAAGATAAATCGGACCTCAGCATTAACTACCTTCAGCTAAATTAGAATACAGAAGTCCACAGATCCCATACTCTGAGACAACAACTACAGCAGCAACAACAACAACAACAAAGCCTTAGTTTCAAAATGTCAGGGCCGGCTAACACTTAAGTCATACGTAATCGTCAATAGATCGAAATATGTATGGTTTAATGTTATTAATTGTTTCCTGATGGAGGATTTCTCCCTCTTATTAAATCACCTAGTTTGAAAATGTAGTAATGTGCAATTTACGAGGGTCGAATTCACAGAGACTCGTGTGCAACAAGTATATTTTATTAGTGCAAAAGTAACCAAAGGGTTATTTTGATTGGTTGATTTATTAAACTAAGAAAGAAAGGATTAAAAGCAAATAAAGATATCAAGACACAAGAGATTCATGGATTGGGGATCATAACAATTATTACTTTTTACTATTTCAAATCATGTAAAAAGAATCAATCTCATTCAAGGGTTCGTTCACAAAAGATTAGGGTTGGGATATTTGGTGTGCGAATTGCAACCCTTATGTCTCTATCTCGTTTATACCTTCCGCCAAGTTAATATCAACATTCAAGAGATCCAATTAAATCATAAGAATATTAGAATCTAGATTCGTTTGATTTCTGTGAAGTCATCAATTGAATCTAATCTTCTCAACAATGATCAATGTATAAACTATCCACGTGAGAGCGACAATTTATACCCAATTAATTGTAAGGCCAAAAGTAGGCCAAAAGTATCTTATCATACAATTGAAACCTCAAAATATCATTACGAATGTTGAGAAGAACAAGAATGAAAGAGATATGAAGAATTAAAACCTTAGCACAAAGATCCAATTGTTAATCACCCTATCCACGAACCAAGAATTTAGCTGCGAAGGGCCATAAAAGATAAAATACAAAAACCTTGATTAAATACTTGAATCCTTCGTCAAACTTGTAAACCTAAAACTATGATATGTAAGATGATACAAAACCTAAACTAGCGTTGTTTAAATACAAAACCTAAACTAGCGTTGTTTATATAGCAAGGGAGGAATTAATTTCCTTATTCGATTCTACTTTGACCAATTATGTCAAAAACCTTCTACAATTCGGAGAATCTGGCATCAATTCGTCACGATCGCCCTCCTAATCACGCGCGGTCATGCTCAGCCCCTGTCAAACCCGCGCGTTCGCTCCCTTTCACAGCGCGGCCAAGCCACCACCTACGCTTAAAGGCGCGGCCGCTCCCATTAGAGGCGCGGTCAGCGCCACTTTTTTCCAAAGCCTTTGGTCCTTCATTTTCTCTCCTTTTGCAATCTAGCCCTACGCTTTACAAAAACACTAGAAATACATCAAATTCCTAAGGATCAAGCGCAAAATAGGATTAGAAGTATGTCATCTACAAACTCACAAGATTCCTCCTCATCATCCGTGGGGTGTTTCATCATACCATCAACCGGGATCTCAATTCTCTCACCCGCCACCAACATAGACAATTTCCCATTCCCCAAATGTATTATAGTATTCGTTATGACCATGAAGGGGTGTCCTAGCAAAATAGGAGACTCTCTACACATACTTTCTCCATTAACCATATCCAAAACAACAAAGTTAACGGGGACAATCTAAGTCCCCACTTGGACTAACACGTCCTCCACAATACCCATAGGTCTCCTAGTAGAGCGATCCGCTAGATAGAGGGTCATTGTGGTAGGCTTTAACTCAGACAAGCCCAATTTCGAGTACATGGAATATGGTAATAAATTTATGCTAGCATCAAGGTCTAACATTGCATTCACTTTCTTGGAATCCCCCAAATTAATAAAAATTGTGAAACTTTCGGGGTCTTTTTGTTTAGGCGGGGGAAGGTCTTGTCAGACTATATCACTAGCACTCTCTCCTATAATCAACATCTCATTTTTTTCGTACCTATGCTTTTTAAAGTTTATTTCCTTGATTTTTTTTTGCATAGCCAGGAATGTTTTTAATAAATTTAAGCAAAGGGAGATTAATATTAACTTTGGAGAATATCTCTGTTAACTCCTTCATTTGATGATCTATCTTGTGTCTCATCAAACGACTGAGAAACGGCACCGATGGTACATATGGCTTGGGGGTTATGCAAATATCTTTGGGATTTTCCCTAATCCATTTATACTCTTTTCAGCATCTTTTTCAGAAATATGAGGAGAAGAAGAATATGGAGTAGGAGTTACCTCATTACTTACCACTTTGCTATTCCGTAATGTGGATATGGCCATAGCTTGTTGCCCTTGGCTTGGGAAGGTCCCGGGCTTGTGGCTTTGAAGTGTTTCAGCAAGTTGCCCTATTTGCACCTCCAACTTCTTTATCGCAGCATCATGTTGTCTCGATTCCTGCTGCTGCTCCAACCTCATTCTTTCCATAGCCTCTTCCCAAGGTTCTTTCTTGGGCTCAAATTGCCCTGGGGTGGTAGAGTGTGAAGGGGTTTATTTTGATTACCTTGATTTCCTCCACATATGAGAAGTTGGGATGATTCCCACCCCGAGTTGTAGGTATTGCCGAAGGGTTGTTTTGCGGAGGCCTTGGGTTGTACCCATTCAATGTATGTAACTGCTCATCATTAGCAACAAATTGCGCATCACTAGTACAAAAGTTAGTATCATGAGTATGTAGACTGCATAGAGAACAAGTATCTTGCACAACATTGGCATTAAGTGAAGTGCCTTTAGCATTAAACATAGCAATTAATTGAGATACTTAATTAGCCAAATTATCAGTAGATTCCAACTCATGAATCCCCCTAGCCTTACCCCTAATACTCTTTTGTTGGGAATTAGAACCTAACATCTCAAACAAGTCATAAGTATCTTGAGGGGTTTTGGCTCTTAATGTGCCCTCCGCTGCATTATCCACCATATGGCTTTATTAACATGATTTAAGCCATCATAAAAAAGTTTGATTTAGTAGAGGCAAAGTAAAATTATGATGGGGACATTGAACTAGTATCATTTTAAATCTTTCCCATGCCTCATGAAACGGCTCACCTACATATTGAGCAAATCCTTTAATCTTTTGCCTCATGTTAGCCAACGTGGGATATGGATAATATTTTTGTAGAAACACATCATGCAATTGATCCCACGTGCTAATACTCCTATGCATTAACATCATAAACCATGCCTTTGTCCCGCCATTTCAGAGTGTAGAGGAAACATTTTAATCTAATATGCTCGTCTGTTACACCTACTTTACCTGGAAAGTGAGACACAATCATCATGTACTTACGCAAGAAAGTCAAAGGGTACTCGGTCGAAAGACCTTGATAAATTGACAACATATTAAAATATTGACCATTGACTTCAAAATTCTTTGCTTCCTTAGTTAGCACAATACAAGATATGGAAGCATCCACTTTAGGACAGACGTATGTTTGACCTGCGCTGACTCGCTATCGCGGCTTTTTCTTCCTTTACCCCGGTAGTATAAGGATCTAGGTCAATTTCGAGGCGATTGCCCTCTTTTAATTCAAGCTCTTTCAGACGCCAACCTAATTTATCAATGTCGTCGTTCAATGGCTCTAAGGTAGGAATCAAACAATGTCGACCAAGAATACACTAAGAAAATTAACTTGTTCACTGCACAAGTTCCCAACAACTGCGCCAAAAACATGATGGAGGATTTCTCCCTTTTATTAATTTACCTATCAAGTGCACTAGTTTGTCAATGTAGTAATGTGCAATTTGCAAGGGTCGAATTCACATAGACTCGTGTGGAACAATTATATTTTTAGTGCAAAAGTAACCACAGTTTTTTTTTTTTTTGATTGATTGATTTATTAAACTAAGAAAGAAAGGATTAAAAGCAAATAAAGATATCAAGATACAAGGGATTCATGGATTGAGGATAATAACAATTTATCACTTTATGATATTTCAAATCAGAGTTGGTCTTATAAAAAACTAGTTTTTTTTAAGATAAGGAAAAACGTGTTTTCAAAACAAACGGTGGCATTTTTGTAATTACACAAATTCGTGCCATCCCAAGCTCCGATCATCTTCTCTGGCCATCCCAAGCTCCGATCGTTCTCCGGCATTCACTCGGGCCAGGTATTTAGTAACCTACAATTCGTGCCCTAGTTCCGCCATTAATGTCCATTGTCAACTCGCTTCGTTACATAATTGATTGGTACATAATTAATCGGAGATAACTGTGTGATTTGATTCCATAGCTCTTCGTTTTCGTTGGATAAATGTAATGTCCTTCAATGGTGTGGAAAAAGGGTTTAATTTCTTGAAGTTTGGGGTCGATTCGACGAAGCGTGCGTATGTGTAACAAAGTGCCGGTGCCGGTGTAAAAAAGTGCCGAGTGTTAGTGTAATAAAGTGCCGGTGTTAGTGTATCAAAGTCTTTGGTGTTAGTGTAAAACAAGTGCCGGTGTTAGTTTAAGCAAAGTGCCGGTGTTAGTGTAGCAAAGTGCCGGTGTTAGTGTAACCCAGAGTGCCGAGTGTTAGTTTATAAAGTCACTTAATATACATGCACTAGCACTTTTTTACACCGGCATTCAAAAATACATGGACCGGCATTTGAAAACACATTTACCGGCACTCAAAAATGCATATACCGGCACTCAAAAACACCGATAATTATTTTTGCTAATATTCAAAAAAACATGAACCGGCATTCAAAAAACATGGACCGGCATTCAAAATTACATGAACCGGCATTCAAAAATACATTGACACTCGCTACACACTTACTGGCACTCTATTATACACTAACGGGCACTCAATTATACACCAACGGGCACTTGATTATACACTAACGGGCACTTGATTATACACTAACGGCACTCAATTATACACCAACGGGCACTTGATTATACACTAACTTGGGCACTCTATTATACACCAACGGGCACTTGATTAATCACCACCGGCACTTGATTAATCGTTATAAAACAACATGCTTCGCCATATCCAAATCCTCACCATTTTCCCCATTCGAAAATTCCCAATCAAACTTCTGCAATAAATTCGCAAGCGCCGACCCAATCGTCACCGCTGCAAACGCAATCCCAGGACACCCCCTCCGTCCCGATCCGAACGGTATCAATTCAAAATCAAATCCTTTGTAATGGTAATGGAGTGTGTAAACGGAAGGTTTCTTTGATTACGGCTCTCAAATAGTTCATCTTCTCCAAGTCATCGTCGGTTATGTGTTGTCCGCCGCCGTTGGTTTCGGGATCGGAGAGGGGATTGGTGTTGCCGGAGAAGGAGAAGACGGTGAGGGCGATTGCAATTGGGGTTGCCGGAGACGAAGAAGACGCGATCTTCCCCTTTGCGTATAGAGAGAGAGAGGAGAGAGAGAGAGGTTACGTAACTGTGTGTTGTTATTAGGAAGACGGTAAAACACGTTTTTTGTTAAGTTAACAAAAAACGCGTTTTTTATAAGTTTTTGGCTTCAAATCATGTAAAAATAATCAATATCATTCAAGGGTTCGTTTACAAAAGATTAGGGTTGGGACGTTTGGTGTGCGGATTGCAACCCTAATGTCTCTTATCTCGTTTATACCTTTCGCTAAGTTAATACAAACATTCAAGAGATACAATTAAATTATAAGAATATTAGAATCTAGATTCGTTTGATTTCCGTGAAGTCATCAACTGAATCTAATCTTCTCAACAATGATTAATGTATAAACTATACACGTGAGTTTATACCCAATTAATTTTAAGGCCAATAGTATCTTATCATACAATTGAAATAGCATTACGAATGTTGAGAATAACAAGAATGAGAGAGATATGAAGAATTAAAACCTTAGCATAAAGATCCAATTGTTAATCACCCTATCCACGAACCAAGAATTTAGCCGCGAACGGCAATAAAAGATAAAATACAAAAACCTTGATTAAATCCTTGAATCCTTCTTCAAACTTGTAAACCTAAAACTATGATATGTAAGATGATACAAAACCTAAACTAGTGTTGTTTATATAGTAAGGGAGGAATTAATTTCCTTATTCGATTCCACTTTGACCAATTCTGTCCAAAACCTTCTGCAATCCGGAGAGTCTGGCATCAATTCGCCACGATGAACCCGCGCGTTCGCTCCCTTTCACAGCGCGGTCGCTCACCACCTACTGCCTAAAGGGTGCGGCAGCTCCCATTAGAGGGGTGCGGCTTCCAGCTTTGGTCCTTCATTTTCTCTACTTTTGTAATCTAGCCCTGCCCTTTACAAAAACACTAGAAATACATCAAATTCCCATGGATCAAGCACAAAATAGGCTTAGAAGTATGTCCTTTGGATGGGTGACCACACATCCATCATTTCCATATGAAGATAGTCGGTTGTTACCACCAAGTGCTAGACGTGACCACGGTTAATTAACCGCGGTTAACCGGTTAATAACCGGCGGTTAACGAAGGTTAAAATCATTAACCGGACTTAACCGTTAACCGTTAAGTCACGGTTACGGTTAACCGGTTAACGGTTAATCCGGTTAACCCGGTTAACCCGGTTAATAAACGGTTAATTATTATTTTTTTTTTTTTCAAGAATGTCAGATTTTTATCTAAAGTTAAAAAAAAATAACTTTTTAATAGTTTTTTGAATAAAAAGTTAAGTTTTTAACACTTTTTTTGAAAAAACAGTTAAATATTTAACAGTTTCTGTTAAATATGTAACTGTATATGAACTGTTTTTTTTTTTTTTTTTTTTTTTGGATAAATAAAACTATTTTAAATAGTTGTTAAGACTAATATTTTTTGCAAAAAGTTATAGAAAAATAGGTATGAATTTTTAAAGAAATGAAAATTTAACGGATTTAAAAGAAACGGAAGTATATAAAGAGAAAACTTAACTTTTTTGAATAACCGACGGTTAATTAACGGTTAAGTTAACCGGTTAATTAACCGGCGGTTAACCGGCGGTTAACCGGAGTAAAAATTTCTTAACCTTTGTTAACCTCGGTTACACGGTTATCGGTTAGGCGGTTAAGGCGGTTAGACGGTTAACGGTTTAGGCGGTTAAAATCCGGTTATTAACCTTACGGTTAGCCGGTTAACGCTTAACCTTGGACACGTCTACCAAGTGCTTAGATTAGCTGGTGAGGGGCAGATTTACCTTAACCAGTGGTGTTGAGTTCAAGCCTCTAAAACTTGGTAGGGAAAGGTCTTTCTTTTATTTATTTAAAATCAGGGGTATTTGTTACAAGAAAAACTTCACAAGTTTAAGTTCTCCCACTATATTATAGTAAGATAAGCTGAGTGCTGAAGGATTGTAGCTTACACGCATAGTATGCTACTCACTTGTACTAAAATCAGCAGTATTGAAGTTTATTCAGGAAAATAGTTAGGGTTCAAGCAAGTTCTTATTCAATCCCATCTCATGCTTTTCCGGAAGCTAGTTTGTTTTTGACATGCAAGATTCCGTACGTAGTTAAGCTTTTTGCCTGGTCTTCGGTGCTCAATCGGCTGAAGACCAATTGGTGTCAAAGGCAGGGACCGAACATTATTATCTCCCCAAATATTTGTATAATGTGCCGGCATAATAATGAGACTGCCGAGCACCTTTTTTTATATTTCCTGTTGCATGAAAGTTGTAGTCTTATTGACATTCGTGGCTATGGCTTGAGTCCCTCTTCAGTTTAGTCTCTGATGTTGATTAGATATGTGGGTTTTGAGGGCGGTAAGGATACTCAGATTTGTGGCAGCTTGCTTTATTTAGCACGTTACACATTTGAACTGAGAGGAATACTCTTTTTTAGGGATAAGGTGGTGTCCATTCCTTTCTTGAATTGTATTTTATGCTTCTCATTTAGCATACACTTGGATGCTTTTGGAGGAATGACTCAAGCTACTAAAGCGAGAGACTAGAAGGCAGTTTTCCTAACCCTATCTTTTTTGCATTTTCTTTCTTTTAATTTTAACTTTTGTATTGACAGATACTTGTTCACTATATCTTCATATCAAAAACCTTAAGACATACTCCCTCCGTCCCAAAATGAATGTCTAATTTTCCAATATTATTTTTCCCAAAATGAATATCTAGTTTTTGGATAATTTATTAAATCATACATCATCCAACAATGAGGTTCTAATTCACACTTACACTCATGATGCAATAAGGTGAGATCATTAAGGGTTTACTAAAACTGCTTAAATCTCACTCAAAGCTAAAATTCATTTTGGGATGGAATCATGGAAGGAGTAAAATATATACTGACCCAAGAGCTTTGTGCTTGAACTTTCATTCATCATTACATTTCATCTCATACAGGCTCTTATGTGTAGCTTATTGCTGCAGTGATTAGAATATTCATGTTGGTGTAGCTAAATTTGTGATGTTCTACTGGCTGGAATGAATCTTCTGCCAGTGGTAAAATTTCATTCTAATAGTAGCCATCTGTTGTATATTTGCAGTATCACGAAGCGCTTAAGTCTTCAGGAATGCAAGTTACAAAGAATATTTTCTTAGCACTTATAAATGCATATGCAACCTGTGGGGAATTTGAGAAGGCAAAACAGGTCTGTCACATTCTTTTTGCCTTTTCTTTTCAGTAGGCTCTCCCCTCTCCCTCTCTCAAATTAATTTGGCCTTGTTTATATACCTAATATAACTATAAATGTATTTTAGTATGTCAATGTATGCTTGTAACAAAACCTCCCCGTGAGTGTGATCTCTAAAGCTTCAATCCTTATGTAGGTTGTCTTGGATAAGGGTATACCTGTCAAGAGCTTAAATGAAATAAAAAGTGGGCTCGTCTCAGCTCTTGCATCGAATGGGCAAATGTCTGATGCGCTCAACATATATGAAGAAATTAAACAGGTCAATGCTGATTTGGAGCCAAAAGCCATTATAAGCCTTATTGTAAGTCTTCTATTTTATAGTTCCCCTGTATTTTTCTATGATACATTGTTGCTTTTTGCTTTGCAAACGCTGACAACTCTGAACCGTCCACCAGGAGCATCTTCAATCTGAAGGAGAGCTGGATCGGTTGCTTCTGCTTCTGGAGCAATTGAAAGATTCAGATTATTGGGTTGATGGCTGCTTCAGAGTCGTTCTATATTGTGTTCGGCACAAGCACTTGAGGTATTCTGATGCAATGTCCTTCCCCCGTTCGACTTCTTTTTTGTATTAATTAGTTCTAATAATCATACTTTCTTGCGGTTTAGCTCGGCTGTTGATTTGCTCAAGCAACTCAAGGATAAGTACAAAAGCAATAAAGTGGCTAAGGAAGTTCTTTTTGATGAGGTTTTGCTGCTTATTTCCTCTATTATGAATGAATGAGTAAATCAATATAATAAGTAGGTTCTTAAATTTGGGTTGTGTGGTGTAGGTGTTTGTTCAAGTTGCAGAGACTGAGCCTATAGATGTGCAGTTTGGCCTGGAATTACTTGAAGCTATCAAGAAGGAGATTGGACTTCTCCCTTCAGGGAAAAATCTAGATTTCCTTCTTAGTGCCTGTGTTAAGGCGAAAGATCGAGAAAGCTCCTTAGTGGTGTGGAAGGAGTATCAGGCAGCTGGTCTTCCTTATAACGTCTTAAGTTTCGTAAGGTTAGTTGCGTTCTTTACCGAATTGTAAAGCGTACCTTCACTCGTCCTACAACAACCATCTCTTGCTCTTTAGTAATGATTTGAATGCTTTTGCAGGATGTATCAGGCACTTTTGGCTTCAGGAGACCATAGAGGTGCAAAAGATATTTTGAAACAAATACCAAATGACGATCCCCATGTGTGCTTAGTCATTGAAGAATTTCAAAAAACCTATCGTGACTCAGCCTTTGACGAAAGGAAGAAAAAGAAGAGCGGAAAAGGAGGTAAAAAACTCAATGTGGAAGCGGTATCGTCCTTGGAGGGAGGGAAGAAAAAGAAGAAGAAGAAGAAGGAGAATAAAGGAGGTAAAAAACTGAGTGAAGACGTGAAATGAATGTAGAAGGGAGGTTCTTAGGGGATTAACCTAAATTAATGGGTTGTAGTCTTGGTGAAAAAACACTAGTTTTAGTCAAAATGTAACACAATATTAGTAGTAAACATTTAACCTATTTAGTCCCTTGTGATTACAACTACTGCTTTACTTGCCAACAGTTATATGCAAAAATAAATTAATTTAATGTGTTATATGAAAAAAAAATTAGTTTAGTAATGATTTTATTTGCAATTTTTCCAATCAATTTTTTTCTTCTGAAAATTTGAAAATATATGAAGACCCAATATCGAGAGTCGTATTTATTCTCGGAATATTACTTAATATTCCCGCAATGCTAAATTTATCAAAAAAATAAAATAAAAAAATACACCATCACTATTACTATATTACTATTTGATCCCTTAAAACCCATAAATATACACTATCTAAATTAAGAAAAAACATTCAAATCTATAATACATTCAAATCTAATATACAATATAGAGTAGTCTCATAACCGCCTATTGATTAGGGACAAAGAGCGGTCAAGATTGTTTCATAACTGCACTTATCCAACGGGTCTTCATTGAATGGTTTCTTTTCCTCTTTATTTTGAACCATTTGATTCGTTTTTGCTGTTAAGATCCTACGGCTAATATTAGGCGGTTTCTAAAATTCTGTTGACTCTTAAAAGCGGCCAGGATTAATCCAATCCAACAGTCAGAAACTATCATAAAATAAAAATAAAATTAATTAATTCTTTTAAATAAAAGTGAGTAGAAAAATAAATATAAAATTAACTGACATGGATTTTGGTTACTTTTGTAATATACTTTTTAAAAATAAAAGTGTGTAGATCCGATCGCTTCCTTTATTTCGTATAATCAACTCAATCAAATTTTGACATATTTTTATAAATATAAAATTAATTAATTTTTTAAAAATAAAAGTGTGTAGAAAAATAAATATAAAATTAGCTGACATGGATTTTGGTTACTTTTGTAATATATGATTTTTTTATTAACTCAATCAAATATTGACATATTTTTATAAATATAAAATTAATTAATATTTTAAAAATAAAAGTGTGTAAGTGGCCATGATTTGCCCATAACTACCTGATCCAACGGTCTTCATTGAATGGTTTCTTTTTCTCTTTATTTTTAACTATTATATTCGTTTTCACTGTTAAGATCCTACGGCTAATATTAGGCAGTTTCTAAAATCCCGTTGACAAGAGACTAAAAGCGGACAGGATTAATCCAATCCAACAGTCAGAAACTGTCATAAAATAAATATAAAATTAATTAATTTTTTAAAAATAAAAGTGTGTAGAAAAATAAATATAAAATTAACTGACATGGATTTTGGTTAGTTTTGTAATATACTTTTTAAAAATAAAAGTGTATAGATCCGATCGCTCCCTTTATTTCGCATAAATTTAAAATTAACTGACATGGATTTTGGTTACTTTTGTAATATATTTTTTAAAACTAAAAGTGTGTAGATTTGATCGCTCTCTTTATTTCGCAGAATTAACTCAATTAAATTTTGACATATTTTTAAAAATATAGAATTAATTAATTTTTTAAAAATGAAAGTGTGTAGAAAAATAAATATAAAATTAGCTGACATGAATTTTGGTTACTTTGTAATATATGATTTTTTATTAACTCAATCAAATATTGACATATTTTTATAAATATAAATTAATTAATATTTTAAAAATAAAAGTGTGTAAGTGGCCATGATTTGCCCATAACTACCTGATCCAACTGTCTTCATTGAATGATTTCTTTTCCTCTTTATTTTTAACCATTAGATTCGTTTTCACTGTTAAGATTCTACGGCTAATATTAAGCGGTTTCTAGAATAGGTCTATCAATTGTCAGTGGCAGCGTCATCCTTGTTCTTCTTTCCCCAACCTCGACCTCGTCGAGTGTTCTTTCTCTTCTTCTCAATGATGCCTGTCTCCTTCATACCTATCTCAGGTGCCCTCACTGGAGCCTCGATCAAACCTGTGTCAATAAGTGTCTTCTCTACCCTGGCACGAGTCTTTATCTCCTCCCGCTGAGCCTTGGTGAGAGGAGAAACCTCTGATAGTCTCTCATATCTGACTTCCATGTCTTTGATAAAATCGCCCGACTGATTATGGCGACTAGCCTTTGCCTCGGCCTCCCTTAAAGCCCTGCTAGATTCACTATCAACACCCAATAAGGCCTGGCGCCTCTTTTCCAAAACAATCTGAGTCACCCTTATCTCCCTCTCATACCAATCCAGGTAAGCTGTGGTCAAAATGGTATTCTTCCTGTTCTTGAAAATGGCCCTGGGTGGAAAAGCAGCATATGTCCATGCTCTCAAGAAAAAGGATGAGCTGTCTGGATCTCTCATGTCTAAAGGTGCAACCTCCATGGTACGAATGTCCTCCCAGTCATCCATTGGCACCTGTAAGGCTCCGAACTGTCTCGACACTAAGCGGGGAATGTAAAAGGATGACAAGGATAGCCCTGGAACCCTCACTATGTAGGACTACTGAAATGTCCTACGAGTCTGCAACCTCCAATGAGGCACCCACCAACAAACATCCACAGTAGACAGCCGAGCCATCATCAGCTCCCAGCGACCCTGATCCTGTTGTCTCGGTACACCCCTCCGAGAAATAACCCAAGGATAATGAGTAGGCAAATCCTTAGGTAAAGCCCCGAGCCTCTCCTGCAACCACAGAGTCAGTACAACTAGGCTCCCTGACCGCATGAAAAGGTCCCCCTGGCCATCCTATCAATACCGTGCAGCGTCTCCCCCAAAATCAGAGGGACAATATCTCTCCCAGCCCTGCAGTCTCGGACCATGTCCAAAGGCCGCTATGGCACACTCCAAAGGATTCGACAGTGAAAAGGAAATAAAATATGCAGAGAATGAAAGCATTCATAGATACCATGGTCCCATCAGTACCCAGAGACATGAATCTGCCTGGAATATCAGAGATGTCAATCCTATCGAAAGCTATCATCATCCCTTCAACTTCTTCCGGAGAAATTTGCAGAAAAGATGCCAGCTTTGGGATCACTGGTAAATCCCCGGCTAAAAGAATCAAAATAGCTTCGATTTATGAACCCCCAATCAATGCTCGGAAATCCTCGAAGGTGGGAACGATCTCATTGTAGGAAAAGGAGTAAACGTGTCTCCGAACATCCCAGAATCTTGCTGCTGCTCTCAAAAGATCCCAATCGGGTGGAACATCCTTCAAATGCCAAAAAGATTTGATTTTGAAGGTGTTATCAAAAAGCCCCTTGTGAGATTGAAAGTTATACCTCATCCAAGATTGAAGGTTGGAAAGAAAATGATCTCTTTTCCCCTTTTGCAATCGAACCGGTTTCTCCATGGCAACGATTTGATTTATCTTTCTTTTTGACTAAAAATCCATTCTTGGATGGTATGAGATAGTATGGGAGGAACCAAAATGGGAAATGAAATATAAAGACCCTTCCTTGGCTTTATTTGCAGAAAATCAGTCTAGGCAGAAGACCCAGCCGTGCTGTAAGTACCCCAATCTGGATCACCCCCTTTCAAGCACACGGGAAGCACCGCAGACTCATCAACGTAGTCTCGACGACCTCTGGCACTCAAAACCCTCTCAAAACCCCCAGCCAAACCAAGGGAGGAGCCTTTCTGGGATAAAAAGGGACAAAAGAACCTTTTGGAAATTTTCAAGAAATTGGAAAAGCAATAATGGTCCGTACGGACCTCTTTGCTTTAATAATTACTGAATCCCCTTAAAGTCCACAATATTCCCTCAAATCCCGGAAGTAATCATCACTCCCATACATGGTTGGTCCGTACGGACCTTATTGCAGCCTAGTTGGTCCGTACGGACCTTCTTGCAAGGGGACACCATAATTACAGAATATTCACCATCATCACATATTCCCTCAAATAGAGGAAAACAAAAATTCTGGATAACCAAGAAGGTCCGTACGGACCTTCTTGCACGAAAATTTTTACTATAAATAGAGGGCTCCCCCTCCTCATTTTCACACACCTCCCTCTTCTCTCCTCTCCCCCCAGCCTTCAGGCTCCCCTCTAAGACCCTTTGGGGCAATCCTGGCCCCTTTCGGATCCTTCCGAGGCCTTCCGAGCTCCCTTGTGGTGCTCCGAAGCCTCTCCGAGCGCTCCCGCGACGCTCCCGCACTGCCCCGAGGCACTCTCGAGGTACTCTGAGGCCCCTCGTGGTACTCCGAGGCCTTGCCTGGTCTTTCCCGAGGCGTCCCGGCTCTTTCCGAGTCAAACCGACGATCCCGGCCCACGCCGAACCTCTGCCCGAATCCAACCGACGATTCCAACCCACGCCTAACCTCTTCCCGAATCCAACCGACGATTCCAACCCACGCCGAACCTCTGCCCGAATCCAACCGACAATTCCAACGCACGCCGAACCTCTGCCCGAATCCAACCGACGATTCCAATCCACGTCGAAACTCTGCCCGAGGGCACACTTGACAATCCCGAGGCACGCCGAAGCTCTGTCCGCAGACAACCGACTCTTTCCAAAGCAATCCCGGTCCGTCCCGGAGCACTATTCCATCCTCAAGCACTATTCCCCAGCGGAAGACAGACACGAACCAACATTGGTAAGGCTTCCTTCCTACACTATTTCAATACATTTCAATAAAGCAGTGTACAATGTAGACATCCGATACAGCATGCATTTTTAAAAGCACACACACACACACAACAGTTAAAGAATATAAGGGGTACCGAAAGACTCGTTTTTACGAGGCGACTCGGGTGAGCTCTAAGATTCTAATATTCTCTTCCCGAGGAGTAACCTGACCTCCGAACTCAAAATCTCATCACACAAAAACAGTTTATTATTATTTTTAAACTGATGCCCTTTTTCAATGTTTTGGGCTTAATAATAAAAACGGCGTGGCGACTCTACAAAGCAAAACACAGCGAGACACCTCCACCAACGAAAACGCTGCAAGGCGGGAAATGCCAGATGCCGGGGCGCGATTGCGCTGCCTCTCGGATCCGGGTAATTTCAGTTGGCGACTCCGCTGGGGACCTTTTGTTTTAAAAACTTTTAAACAAAACAAAAGATTTTTAAAACGATGATGAGGGTCAAACTTTCATTTTACCCCTTCCTTTAACTGTTGTGTGTGTGTGCACGTGCTTTACTTTTTTTATTTTATTTTACGAAAAAAAAAAATAAAAATACAAAAAAATGCATCAATATACATCTGTGCATACATTTAAAATTCTTCGAAAAACTTCTGTTTTACTCAAAAAAAAAAAAAGAATTTTAGAGACCGCACACTACGCGCACTGCTGCCTCGGTTACACCGCACACTACTCACACTGCTGCCTCGGTTACACCGCACGCTACGCGCACCGCCGCCGGGATACACCGCACACTACAACCCTTAACCCGGAGTGGTCTCGGTTGCCCGTTTGGTCTTCCTAGGCCTCTCGGATGCGCACGGGATCATTCCAAACATCCCATCCTAGCCAAGCGTCAACTCTGCACGTTTAAGTCTTGAGTCACACTCTGTCTAGACTCGGTTGGTTTTTACCCAGTCCGTGTCATACAGCCTGGATACATATCCCACGCCGGCCATTTTCTGAGTCAAGGCTCGGAACTCAAGATCCCTTGCGCAAGCAAAGCGATGAAAGGTCATGCTAAAATCTTGACCTGATCTTGATTTCCGAAGCTACACCCAGACGATGTTCCGTCCCGGATATACATCCATGCTCACATGACACCATGTCATCAAGCCTTTGATACGTCAGCCATGACGATATGACCCAGCCAACGCCTAACGTCACAGATCCCTTGCGCAAGCAAGGTAAAGAGAGGTCATGCCGAACTCTTGACCTGATCTTGACTCAGTGGCCGGCTAGGTTCACTATTCACATGGCTAACGCATCAAAACGAACATGATAGGCTCGGTCCTTAGGTTCGATTTTTCTTTTAGGCCGGTGGAAACCGCTTGCCCTATAGGACCCTCGCCCGGGGCTGTCCACCCTGGGATGTCGAAATACAGGTGCAAAACGAGGGGCTTATAGCCGCACAGATGGTCTCCACTGACCTAGGATCTAGCATAGTTGCGAAAAAGAAGAGCAATCTTTTCCAACCTACCTAGGACTCTGAGAAAACACGTTTTAAGTAAATTAAAACAACAAAAAATAAATAAATTAAAAGCGGAAACCGCATGTCACATGAGCTTTCCCTCCTTTTTATCCAAAAGGCCTTCCCATGTCTAAACCTTACCCGTCACCCCCTCCAGCGAACTGAGAGTGGTTGAGAGTACCCGGGAGCCGCCTTTTCAGTATCGAGGTCATAAGGTCCGATAGCCCTTCCGGTTCAGCGGTCCAAACAGTCCGCTACTCCCCCATGGCGGGATAACAGATAACAGTGAGGGAAACGGAAGCCCGCCACTAAGGAACCTCCGGACAATGGAGGAGGTACTGCGAGCCTTTGAAACTATCAAGAAGCGCCAAGAAGAGCAGCAAGCCTGGATCGTCGACACCTTGCGTCTTCGAGGAACCGTTGCAGTTCCCCAACTTGACGGAACCTTTGTTCTCATAGAAGACGAAGATATACCGGCTCCCCCGGTCTCTCAAAGCTATCGGCCAGTCCCGCCTCCGCCAAGCTACGAGATCCCAAAGAACGCTAAGCGCCTCTCGCTCAAAGCTCCCCTCAGCGTAAGTCAAGCGGCTCCAACATGCCCGCCTCGACGGCCAGCTTCCGCCCGCACATCAAGCTCGCACCAACAAAGACACGTACGTGCTCGCTCCACTGCATCCCAACGCATCTCGGTATCCCCAGATTCAACCCTTTGCCTCTATACGAGCCTCACAGCCCATAATCGAAGCCCCCATGTCCACCAGGGGACAGCATCCCGAGCGAATATCCCGACATCTCAAGCTTGCCACTGCTAGTCCGCCACTTGGGGCTAATGAATCATTTCCCCAATTCCCAAACACAACCCTTAGCGGACCCGGCAATCACGCCCTAACTTCAAGACTCCAGGGGTATGGGATGGTATACACTCAACTACCTCCCCAAGACTCCCGAATGGCGATCCCATCAGCCAATTCACCTCCATCTTCGGTTTCTATCCCCGAAAATGGTAACCTGCCTCAACCTGCCGATCCCCACATGGCTTGGCTGATCGAGCAAATGAAGGTCATGCAAGGCAAGCTAGCCAGTTCCCGGAAGGACTCCCTCCTACCTACTGATCCAAGCAAAGTGGTCCCGCTCCCTCCGAAATTCAGGATGCCAGAAATGGAGAAGTTTGACGGATCAATGCCCAAAACCCACATCGACACCTACGTCTTGGGTATGAGAGCTAAAGGGGCAACCCCACAAAGAAATGGCGGATCACTTCCAGCATTCCCTCAAATCCACGGCATTAAGGTGGTTCCTCAATGTGAAGGCAGAAAACCGCTCCACATGGGACCAAATCAGTGAAATCTTTCCTGGAGAAGTACCGCGCCAACCTTGAATGGGAGACAAACCGCCATGACCTGCAGGCCACCGAACAAAAGGACGACGAGCCTGTGGGTGAGTTCTACATGGAACTGGAAGCTAAGCGAGATAATGGATTCGCTTTCCAAAGAAGATCAAATGGATATCTTCCATTCCTGCCTCAAACCATCTCTGAGGGCCTTGATTAGCCACCACTTCTATCCCGACCTTCGTGCCATGGTCAATGCCGGGACCAAGTTCGAAAATACGCGGAGCCTACAAAAGACACCAGCCACTCTTGCTTCTTCCTACCGCTACCAGGCAGCCTCGTCAAATTCGACGCCTGTTCCAAACATAGGAAAGGAGGCCACCGGAGCAGTCCACTACATCCAGAACGGAGTCCAAGGAAGCCGCGATCAAGCGCCCCTGAGAAATAACAATCCTCCCCGGACGCAGCGTTCTCAGCACTTCGACAACCTAGGAATGCCTCTAAGCCAAGTGTTTGAGGCGTTGATGAAGTAGAACATGCTCAAGCCCCTTGAGAATTATTAGCCGAGGAATCCTAACCTAAACGTGGATATGAGCAAGCATTGCGCTTTTCACAACTACCCGGGCCACACCACCGACAATTGCGTCATACTAAAACAAGCGATCCAAAGGCTGATTGAAGAAGGAAAGTTGGAAAGCCCACGCGATCCCAACACAGTCGGAAATCAATTCCCCAACAACAATTGGGGAAAGCATCAGTGAGAAGCCTTTCGACCTTCTCAAGCGCGTCAAAAATGCCATTGAGGAACTGGGTTACCTTCTCATGACCCACAACCAGCAAAGAAGAAATCGTCTGGAAGCTTGGTCTAACCCCAGTCTCCTAGAGTCTAGCTTCTAAAATAAAAGACCCCGAGTCTGTCGTGTTTAAAGTTTAAGTCTCTCGAGTCGTCTGACGGCCTTATGCCTAAAGATTATGTGTTTGTAACAAAAATCGCGCTTCTTTATGCTTCGAATAAAAGTTCGACCTTTCTGAGTATCCCCTCATTGCTACTTTAACAAATGATAAATTAACTAACCAAAACAGTTAATAATGATTCACTTGATAAAGACGCAGACACATTAATGAACAATGCATTAAACAAATCTTTAAGCATGTTGTCAAACGAGAGAAAAATCGGGCCCAAGCTGCCGAGAATGTTCTAACCAAAATGAATTTGGGAACCGCCAAGAGTCCAAAGAGACGCAAATCAAAGAATCATGCAGTCCACCTCGTAGGTTCTAGTACTGTTCTCATTCAATCAAGTCCTCCTCGGACATCGTAATTAAGTCTTCAATTTTCCATACGAAAGTTTTCTTCTTTTCTTGCTAGACTTAAGACATTATTTTGCACCCCGCATTACATTTAATGAAATTGTTTTGTTCTATGTGATCACTTGCATTGCTCAAAAGTAATTCCACAAATGATTAATGCTTTGATTAATTGGTGTGAGAAAGTCAATCGATATCTCCCCATACACCTTACAATATCCCACACAAAGGCCTCCATCAAGCCATACACTTTCCAAAACACGTCCCCACCATCATCTTGACCAAGTCAACGACGGCGGCAACATCAAAGGACAACAAAAGGTCACTCAGCATCAAAAGATTGACCCCATGTCGACAACAACCTAGGGGCTTGCCTTCGCCCTCATGCGCATCAAGAAAGTTCAAGCAGGGGCTTGCCTTCGCCCTCATATGCTTCAAAAAAAAAAAAAAAGCTCAAGCAGAAGCTACAAAAAAAAAAAGCTCAAGCAGAAGCTACAAAAAAAAAAGCTCAAGCAGAAGCTACAAAAAAAAAGCTCAAGCAGAAGCTACAAAAAAAAAGAGCTCAAGCAGAAGCTTCACAAAAATAAATGATGTCAAGGACCCAGAGCCAACGATCAAGAAGCAATGGATTTATTGAAACTGCCGTCAAATACGACTTGTCAAGGAATCACCTCAAGGCCCGTGCCTCATCATTCAACCTTCCAAGCCTTTTCGTCAAAGGCCGCACGAATTTTCATGCCCTGGCCCCAAAGCCAAACACAGTTCAACCCCGAACTACGTCGACCTGAGCTCCTTGTCTTAAGGGGAACGTAGGCAACCAGAAATGGTCCGGTCATAAACACATACAAATCCACAAACCCGGTCTCATCAATGACCTCTCCTATACACAAACCTTCTTTCACACCAGACCAACTCGATCCTTGATACCGGTTGACTTTCTCCTCATTAATCAAAGCATATCAGGTTTAATTGTTGAATAACCCGAACATCAACAAAGGGTTTTAAGCAAACATGTGATCAATGTGAACAAATCATGTTTTCAGATGTCTCGACAAGTCTTCTTTTTCTACAAAATAGGAAAATAGAGCTAAACACTGATTTTCTGTCAGCAAGGGCTTCCATACACTTTTACAAGCTTTTCAATGCTCATACTCTCTCAAAGGAGTAAAACCCAAAAGCATGCATTCACACAAAAAGGGACCCCTTTCCACCTTTTCAAATAATATCTACGCCCTTGCGAGTGTACATTACAAGTCATTTTTACCACAAAAGAGGGTCGAACTACGCAGACCTGAGCCTCTCAGTCCGATGGGAACGTAGGCAGCCTTCATTGGTTCGGTCTTAGGAATACACAAAATTCCAAAAATTGACGCCACCAAGGCTCAGAAAAGAAGCAAACAAGAGATTTTGCGTCTCGACAAAGCTTTAAAAGTAAATCACAAATCATCACAGTTAAAACACTTTTTGATGAGTTCAAGCACGGTCTACTCTCGATTCACAACATGCTAAAAGACAACTTAAAACATTTAACAATCAATGTGTCTGCAATGACGATGAATGGATACTCAGTGTTTCAGAAGGTCATTCCATGCTACTCGCATTTGGCCCTTCATCACTCTTTCCTTTCTTCCCTCGTCCCCAACGAGTCTTCTTCCATTCCTCATGAGTGAGTTCTGTCTCCCTCATTCCGAGATCAGGAGTCCTCCTTGTCATGTCAAATAATCCAGCAGCTCTCGGAGCATTGTTCACTCGTGCCTCGGCTCGGATCTCCTCCCTACGAGTCTGCAAAAGGGGACCTCTCCCCGCCAGTCTGTCAACTCGAGTCCCGTAGTTAAACAAAGCATCTCCCATGACATCCTGAGGGTTAGACCAGGCTTCTGCACTCCTAAGGCTATAGCTGAGGCGACAATCTTGCCCCAGAATTGCTTCACGCCTGCTCCCCAAAATCACTTGGGACTGCCCGACATGCCGCTCGTACCAACCCAGGTACTCGGTGGTGGTCAACACAACACTCTCCCAGCATCGAAGGAGCACCACAGGAGGGAAAGCGGAATACTTCCATACCCTCAGAAAATACAGAAGAGCATCTAAAGCTGCCAAGCAAAGCAGGGGCTTCCCCCACACATGAACCGGTCCCCCAGTGCCAAGCGATCTACACCGTGGAAGGTTTCCCCCGGAACCAAAGGAACGATATCCTCGCCCGCCCGACAATGGCCAACCACATCCAACAGAGCCCCGTCACATATCCTGAGGTAGCTAACCCCAAAAAGAGTGGCTATCAAAGCAAACGCGTCCCAGGAGACATCACTCCCGCCGCCGCTCATGAAACTGTCAAAGCTGCTTCAGCCCCCAACTGCTCAGAAAACCTGCCAAAGCTGCCTCAGCCTCCACTAACCACAAATGCATTCCCAGCTCATGCGACATGCACAAAAATAATAATAATCTAGCAACAATTCCTAGGTCAATCCAGGGAATCACAAATACGTCATTACATCTTAAATAAAATACTTTGCTGTGCAAATACAAGTGTTTTATTACAGGTACAAAATGTCTGTTACCCTACAAAAAAAAAATACAACGGAAGAGGGAAAGCAAAAGAGCCCTAATCCGACTCATCATCATCATCCTCCACAAGCGAGAAATCCGGCATCTCGGCGCCTCCGCCAGCCACCTCATCATCTCAGACAGGGGCGTAACCTCGCCCTCACCACAAGTCCAGACAAAGGCGTAACCTCGCCCTCACCGCAAGTTCAGACAGCGGCGCCACCTCGCCCTCACCGCAAGTTCAGACAGAGGCGGCACCGCGTCCTCATCCTTTCAGCGACTTCGGTCAAAAATGCAAGCGCATCCGCAACATTTCAGCAACTTCGGTCAGGGGCGCCACACGTCCTCAACATTTCAACAACTCGATCAGAGGCGCCCCATGCCCTCTAACACTTAAGCAATTCAGCCAGAGACGCCACCACGTCCTCTTCATCTCGGTCAGAGGCGCCCCACGTCCTCAACAATTCAACTTCCTCCTCACAAAGGCGCCTCCTCCTGCAGGTAAACACAACAAAGGTATGTCAATAAACTTCAAACGCAAGACATAGCTGTAATAAATGCTACATAAAAGAAGAATCCCAGCACGGCATGATGCCTTTCCAAAAATTCCCACAAACAAAGTTCCATACAGGATCCACAAAATGCCCATCAAACTCAACTTAGGTCCAGACGCCTTAGAATAGTCTCAATTTAGGTTCATACTCCTGAAACTAAACCCCAACTTAGGTCATATTCCTGAACTAGGTCCCAACTTAGGTCATACTCCTGAACTAGGTCCCAATTTAGGTTCATACTCCTGAAACTAAACCCCAACTTAGGTCATATTCCTGAACTAGGTCCCAATTTAGGTTCATACTCCTGAAACTAAACCCCAACTTAGGTCATACTCCTGAACTAGGTCCCAACTTAGGTCATACTCCTGAACTAGGTCACAACTTAGGTCATATTCCTGAACTAGGTCCCAACTTAGGTCATACTCCTGAACTAGGTCCCAACTTAGGTCATACTCCTGAACTAGGTCACAACTTAGGTCATATTCCTGAACTAGGTCCCAACTTAGGTCATACTCCTGAACTAGGTCCCAACTTAGGTCATACTCCTGAACTAGGTCCCAACTTAGGGTCATACTCCTGAACTAGGTCACAACTTAGGTTCATACTCCCGAACTAAGCCTCAACTTAGGTATAGACGCCTTTACACAAACTTCAACTCAAGACATCACCACGTCCACTCACCACAAACCTCACTACTTCACCACAGGCAGCCCGGAAGGCTTTAAACCACTCGGTCCGGAAGACCGTATAAACCTCCACCATCACTATCTCCAGCCCAGAAGGCTTTAAACCACTCGGTCCGGAAGACCGTATAAACCTCCCAAATCATTATTCCCGGCCCGGAAGGCCTTAAACCACCCGATTAGGAAAATCGTAAAATTTCCATCCCAGGACACCACCACGTCCTCACAATTGACCTCGGCGGTCACCACATTTTAGGACACCACCACGTCCTCACAACTGACCTCGGCGGTCACACAACACTTCAGCGCACCACCACGCCCGCACTCGCGCATTCACGACCTCGAACTACGACTGTGCTTGATTCCCGCCGTGGATACGTAGGAATCCTATCACGGGTCCGGCCATCGACCTATGCGGTCACCCAGATACCACCACGTCCTCACAACCGACCTCGGCGGTCACACAACACTTCGGGGCACCACCACGCCCGCATTCACAAAACACTCACGCATTCCCCACACCCGAACTACGACCGGGCTTGATTCCCGCCGAGGATACGTAGGAATCCTATCACGGGGTCCGGCCCTGCGACCTAAATGGTCACACAATAGGACACCACCACGTCCTCACACCGACCTCCCGGTCACTTTATCTCCCAACACGCGATCCAGATTAGGACCCTTATCTTATCGGCGACCCCACTTCTTTCATAAGTGACGTCGTCGAGGGGCTTCTGTAAGTACCCCAATCTGGATCACCCCTTTCAAGCACACGGGAAGCACCGCAGACTCATCAACGTAGTCTCGACGACCTCTGGCACTCAAAACCCTCTCAAAACCCCCAGCCAAACCAAGGGAGGAGCCTTTCTGGGATAAAAAGGGACAAAAGGACCTTTTGGGAATTTTTAGGAAATTGGAAAAGCAATAATGGTCCGTACGGACCTCTTTGCTTTAATAATTACTGAATCCCCTTAAAGTCCACAATATTCCCTCAAATCCCGGAAGTAATCATCACTCCCATACATGGTTGGTCCGTACGGACCTTATTGCAGCCTAGTTGGTCCGTACGGACCTTCTTGCAAGGGGACACCATAATTACAGAATATTCACCATCATCACATATTCCCTCAAATCGAGGAAAACCAAAATTCTGGATAACCAAGAAGGTCCGTACGGACCTTCTTGCACGAAAATTTTTACTATAAATAGAGGGCTCCCCCTCCTCATTTTCACACACCTCCCTCTTCTCTCCTCTCCCCCCAGCCTTCAAGCTCCCCTCTAAGACCCTTCGAGGCAATCCCGGCCCCTTTCGGATCCTTCCGAGGCCTTCCGAGCTCCCTTGTGGTGCTGCGAAGCCTCTCCGAGCGCTCCCGCGACGCTCCCGCGCTGCCCCGAGGCACTCTCGAGGTACTCTGAGGCCCCTCGTGGTACTCCGAGGCCTTGCCTGGTCTTTCCCGAGGCATCCCGACTCTTTCCGAGTCAAACCGACGATCCCGGCCCACGCCGAACCTCTGCCCGAATCCAACCGACGATTCCAACCCACGCCGAACCTCTGCCCGAATCCAACCGACGATTCCAACCCACGCCGAACCTCTGCCCGAATCCAACCGACAATTCCAACGCACGCCGAACCTCTGCCCGAATCCAACCGACGATTCCAACCCACGCCGAAACTCTGCCCGAGGGCACACTTGACAATCCCGAGGCATGCCGAAGCTCTGTCCGCAAATAACCGACTCCTTCCAAAGCAATCCCGGTCCATCCCGGAGCACTATTCCATCCTCAAGCACTATTCCCCAGCGGAAGACAGACACGAACCAACATTGGTAAGGCTTCCTTCCTACACTATTTCAATACATTTCAATAAAGCAGTGTACAATGTAGACATCCGATACAGCATGCATTTTTAAAAGCACACACACACACACACAACAGTTAAAGAATATAAGGGGTACCGAAAGACTCGTTTTTACGAGGCGACTCGGGTGAGCTCTAAGATTCTAATATTCTCTTCCCGAGGAGTAACCTGACCTCCGAACTCAAAATCTCATCACACAAAAACAGTTTATTATTATTTTTAAACTGATGCCCTTTTTCAATGTTTTGGGCTTAATAATAAAAATGGCGTGGCGACTCTACAAAGCAAAACACAGCGAGACACCTCCACCAACGAAAACGCTGCAAGGCGGGAAATGCCAGATGCCGGGGCGCGATTGCGCTGCCTCTCGGATCCGGGTAATTTCACGTGCGACTTTTTTTTCTCAGGTCCTAGCCGGACGACTTCATTCGCTGCTGCAGAAAAAAAATATGCAGAAGCTGCTGCCCAAGTGGAATTTTCACCTCACTTTCTCATAAACCTGCATAAAAATCATCCCAAACACCATTCATACATTCCAAACACCATCATAACACATTTCGGCCCAACTTTCGCCCCATTCCCATCCAAAAAACTGCCTCGAGACTCAAGTAATATGACAAAATAGCAATAAGAAAAGAAAAGAAAGGAAAAAAAAAATCATTACATGTCTTTGCCACAATTGCCCCCCCCCAAAAAAAATACAAATTGTTTGTCATGCATCACTTTTTTTTTTATTTCTCTCTCTCTAAGTACGGACGGAAAGGACCCTAAGCCTCCGACTCCTCGTCGCTGCTCAGCTCGTAATATTTAGGGTCCCTCATCAAATCCTCATCGTCGTTCACGGCGGACAAGTTAACGGGCACATGCTCATACTCCGCCAGCTGCTCCAAGATGTTGCTATTTGGCCCACGCCCCCGAGGCACGCCGCTGGTCGAAGACGAGTGGTATCCTGAGGCTGATGACGAAGAAAATACACTCCCGACGTGTCTCCTCTTGCGCTCAGGCTCCTACACATTCCCCGCAGCCCTCGACTCACAAGCCAGCTTCCTCAAGAGAGATCGAGCTAGCTGTTTCCATCCCCTGTTCTGTCGCACCAAAGTGTCATAGGTGCGAGCAGGGACCTGCGATACAGAAATGGATTCAGAATTGAAGCAATAACATGGACAGAAAAGAAAAAGCAAAAGCCAAAAGGAAAAAGGAATCCAAAATTTACTTATAGTATTGTCAACTGGCAGAGTAAACTCGGCATCTCTCGTGTCGGGAATAGGCACCATCAGCCTCCTTGGCACCCCATTCACCACATAAGATAGATGAGCCGGGGGAACATGTGGATCGGTCGGCTCTACCTCTCCATACCCCTGAGCAGCAACTATCTTCACCAGCCTTTGCGGCGTCCTCAAATGCTCCTTCACAAAGGTGGCATAAGGAGTGGCGTGATCAAAATAATCCTCTGCTGCCAACCCGACCCTATACCTATCTCTCTCGTCCTCTGGCCAATTCTTGGGCTGTAGCATGAAAGGAGGAAGATCGTGAGGAGTAATAGCGCCCAAAGGAGGGACATGACCATGCTGCCTGGAAAATTGGTCCCCCAAGTAGATAGTATCACAGGTCAAGCCTGTCAGCCACCTCCTCTGCCGAGTCACGGCCACGACATCGCCCATCAGAGCCGCAGGATACCATCCCCAAGGGTAGAAGCTCACCCCCTCACATCTGTCCCCATTGATGACAGGCCTCACCATCTTGTAATCAAAAGTGATTCGGGTCTTCGCATTGAAATTGTCCCGTGCCTCACCTCTCCAGCGTACCATAGCCGGGAAGGTAGCAGGATCACTCTGCTGGTTCCACAGAAAGAACCCGATCACCTCGCAAAACCAAACCTGCATGTCAGAACATAAAGGTTATTTTTTCTCATGAATTTTGAGGGTACAGAAAGGGAAATAATAGAAAGAAGAAAGAGAATACTTCCAAAGCAAAGGAGAAACAGCCCATGGAAGCAGCCTTGTTACGGCTGTACAAATCCAAAGAAAAGTAAAGCTCCGCCAATCCAGCTTCACCCCAAGAGATCTCCCCAACGACAGCCAGATCATCCAAGGAATCCAGCAAACAAATCATCGCCAATGTCCCAGAATTAACAAAGATGGTGACAGATAAAGTCAACCACAAAAAATCCCTCGCAAGCTGGTGAGCAGTCACGTCATTGGCAGCAAATCCTTCCATGCACCTGAGAACCTCAATCTCCACCAAATGAGTCTCCATCCCTAGCCCCTTCAGATGGATTTTAAACCCCACATAGTCCCTAAACTCAGGATCAGTGATGTGGTCTCTCCAGGTCACAGGCCGATAGGTGAACTGCAAGCCTGTGATAGCCGTGAAATCGATAGGGGTCACAGTGGCCTCTCCCCACCCCAGGTGAAAGCTATGGTGGTATCCCACCAAAACTCAGAAAGAGCTAAGACCAATCCCTTACTCTTGGTCGTCACATGAATGCCTCTGCTGATAGCCTCAACAAAGGAATGGAGGCCTGTAGCCTCAACTAACTGCTTAGGGTTGTGGCCATCCTTCTCGATGTCAGGCATCCTCGCCCACAACTTCAACGCTATCTCAGCGGGTCCCCGTGGTTTGCTCTCCTGCAGGTGAGCACAACAAAGGTACGTTAGTCCTTCAACTTATCTCAGATCATGCATATATTCACAAAATAGTGCACACATGCCAAAGAAAAGCATTTATAAGATATTTTCTAGCATCATTTGCCTAGAACACGTGTCTTTAATCATCTGAAACACGTCACACCGAGCACATGCTCTCCCAAGCACAAAATATCTCAGTTTTCACAAAGTTTATTTCATACAAATTTAATCTTTCAAATAGGCATGCATGAATCATTTTCATCGTCCAAAATTTCATTCTCACATCCATGATCAAGAGTTAACCTAGTTCTAGCACATGCAAGAACTCCGTCCCATTTTGACATTATTTTTCTCACTTTATTTTCAAAAAATGAGTCATACTCATATTTCTTCAAATAAATTGCACATGAATGATTACCTATGTATCTAACTTTGTAGGTCAATCGTTAAATCCATAAAATCATCAACAAAATCACAAAGAAAATCCAAAAATTCCCAAAATTCGAATTTAGCCCTAATCAATCAAAAATCAACCAAAATCGATGAAATCGAGCAAATCGAAAGTGCTTACCCCAATAGATTGAGGTTTCATTGACTTGTGATCCCTTTTATCGGGATTAAATTGAGAAGTAGGCACCGCAAAGTCATACTTTCGGTCGGTCCTCACAAACTCCCTCCTCCTCAATCTCGCGGCATGTGATAGATCATGGCACGCTTGGCGAGGCATAATGTGTCCTCCTTGGTCCATTTGAGTAGTAGAAAACCAAATCTTTGAAGACCTTGGCATTTTCTCTCTCCTTTTTATCTTCTCTCCTCGACAAACAGCAGCAACAATGGCCACTACCCGTTCTTCTGTCTGTTTTAAATAAATCTGGTGCAACAAGGTCTTAGACCGTGCAACCTCTTTTTCTCCAACTCTAGTCGAGCGGATTTATTCGCCTCAGGCTGAATTTACACTTTTTCCCCTTGTAAGTACCCAAATCCGGATCGTCAAAATCCGTTAAAAGTTAATCGAAATCCGTTAACTGGACCTTTCCAGGTTAACCGGAACCCGTTAAGCTCCCTGCTCTCAAGTCAACGAGACATCCCGGGATTGCCCCGTGCATCCCGACATCAAAGTGTACTCAACACACGTTATCACACGTTAAAGTACAACTTTTCTTGAAAAACGCACTTTTCGGCACTTTTCGGCGCCATTTCGGACATTTTCCGGACAGTTATTTAAAAAATGGAAAAAACTGGGAATAACGGGACAAAATCCCTAGCCTAGGTGAGTCACAGGGGCACGTGGCATGCATGCACCACTCCCCAAATCAACATCAATCAAATTCAAGGGTGAAAAGACCAAAATGCCCCTGAAATTGGGGAACTGGCCGTCCGGCCTGTTTTACTTGAAGAACCAGAATTCTCATCAAGTCCTCCAAATTTCCAAAATACCCAAAAACCCCCCAAATTGAACCTTAGGCCGTCCGACCTGTTTTGCATTTTCACCCCTATAAATACAAGGGCTGTCATTTGTAAAAAAAAAGAAAAGAAAATATTAACCTCTCTTCACAAAGCTCCCGGCCCAAACCATTTCTACCCCCTCCCGAGCCCCGTTTTGTCTCGATTTGCATGAAAATTCTGTTTTTCGAACAAACACAAACTAAACAACCTCGAAACACCTTTCAAACACCAAAACCGTATCCCGTATACATAAACCGAGTCAAAGAGTCAACCTCTAGCAATATGTAACACTCTCTCTCTCTCTAAAAACTCGTTTTGCCTCGATTTACGTGTCAATCGCTATTATCGTTTTGGTCGAAACTTTTGAAATGTAGACATAACGCCGTCTACGGGGCCCGATACGTTTTACCCCTTAATCATCTTCTCTCCCGCAAGAGAAGTAATTTCGAGTTAAAACGGTGTTCAGGTCCCGTTTTGTACGTTTATATTATTTACAATCCGGATCGTTTGATCCGTCGATTCGCTTTTTACCGTCTGAACCATTTGGTTCGTAATTGTCATTTTCGAAATCCGGACTGTTTGATCCGTCGATATCGTCATTTAATTTATGTATCTTTACAACTCCGAGCCGTTTGGCTCGTCGATCACATCTTTACTGTCCGGATCGTTTGATTCCATTGATACCGCACTTTAAATACTGTCATTTACCAGTCCGAGCCGTTTGGCATGTGATAGTATTTAATACCTCTTTTCATAAAATTGGTCACAATGTAATGCCCGGTTCAAAATCGAAGTTCGTCATTCGAACTCCTTTTCAGAAACAATGCAAAATCGACGTTTGGCATCCAAACGCTCGTTTTCGACTCCAAACCCGACGTTTGACATTCAAACGATCTTTTCATTAAAATCAACGTTTTACATTCAAATTAAAGATTTAAGTTCGTTACTCGAACTCCGTTTTCAAAACAACTCAAAACCGACGTTTGTCATTCAAACGCTCGTTTTTATCATTAAATCAACGTTTGTCATTCAAACCAAGATTAAAGCTTGTCATTCAAGCTCCTTTTCAAAAATGCAACACACACACACACGCACACAATTTCGAGAAAGGTAGAAAGACTCGTCATACGAGGCATTTCGAGTGATCTCAATATACTCTTCCCGAAACGTAACGTGACCTCTGAACCTAACAATCTCTAGTCCTAAAATGCCATTTTCAAAGTTTGGGCTCATAATACAAAATGTCACATTTTCAAAGCCATTTTCAAAGTTTGGGCTCATAATACAAAACGTCACATTTTCAAAGCCTTTTCCAAGTTTTGGCTACCAATTAAAACGACCCCCCTTTTTCAAACTCAGCCATTCTCAACGTTTGGGCTCATAATACAAAACCGCTTGGCGACTCCTCCCTCTCTCCGAAAGCGAGGTCCCAAGCCTGCGAAATGCCGCTCGCCGCGTCCCCCGCGCGCGATCCGGGTAATTTCAGTTGGCGACTCCACTTGGGAATCCAAACAATGTTTTTCAAAACTATCGTTGTTTTAAAAACATTCTGTGGGTCAAACTTTCGTTTACCCTTCCTCATTTTTGTGTGCGTGTGTTGATCAAAACATCGAACCGTTTTCAAAAAAAAAAAAGATGTTGCATTTTCATCTCATCCAAAATCATAACGTGTTCGTGCATTTCCGTTCATACTTGATTTTCATGCTATATTTCGGACTGCGCATAAATTCTTTAAAACGCATTCTGAAAATTTCTATTTTACTCAGAAAAAGAATTTAGTGACCGCACACTACTGAATGTACGCTCGCCCGAAAAAATTTGTTTTTTCGGTTTATAATGAAAAAGGAAAGGAGTCTCCACACCATGCTTTTGGAGGTGCACTTTGAAAAACCTTTTGAAAGAGAATGGGTCCGGGGGTCAGGTTACGTGTTGGGAAGAACCGAGAGTTCACCCAACACGCCTCGTACGTAGATGAGTCTTTCTAATTTAGACATCCAAATAATAAAAAAATGTGCAAACGATGATAATAGACAAGTGCAATAAACATGAATTTTATTGAATAGGTAAGATCATTACAAATTGTAGACCAATTGTCCGGGAGGCAACATCCCTTTACAGCAAAGAGAACAGATTACAAAGGAAATCAAGTCTTCTGCAAAGGACCATCTATGTCGCGTGACACAGGACTCCTCATGTCCAAATGTGTCGCGTGACACCAATAGTCACCTTGTAGAGACTCACAACAAATAGATTATAGAATCTCTAGATGAACACAAAATACAATTAAAAACCAGATCTAAGCACTAGAAACCATGAGCATACTACTAAATGCTAAGATAACCAACTAAATCAACTTACAACTGAAACATGGTCCCTGCAGATGGTCACGACATGTCGCGTGACACAGGACTCCTCATGTCCAAGTGTGTCGCATGACACAGGTTTACCATCTGCAGGTACCTTACAAACTGAGAAACAGATCTAACAGATACATAATCCAATCAAACAATTATACCAAAATCAATCAGAATAGCATGAAATAGATACGAATTAACCAAAAGAGTGTGGATATGGGAGATACACACTCCCTTGACATCCAAATTGCAAATCTAAGTAGAACACATCATAAGCATGCAATTGGACTCAAGCATATACGATTTAAACAGAGAGATTGCAGTTGCCACTTGATAATCTGAGGCAGATGGAGCCTGATTATCAAGTGGAGAAGAAGGAAGAATAATTAGACAAATAGATGAGAGAGAGAGAGAGAGAGAGATATGTTACCCTTGTAGTCCTCAACTTCTACACCAAGTTAGGTGTAAAAGCCTTCGATTCAACTTCTGGAATAGAGATCTAGGCACGGACTGAGAGTTGAATTGGAGGATCTGAGGTGTTTGGGGAAGTAGGAGAGGAATTAGGTTGAAGAGATGTGAAAGGTAAGGGAATTGGAGGGGAATTGGGTAGTTTTGGTGAGGGAGGAGGAGAGAGGGAGTTTCTGGGGCAATTTGTGCAGAGTTACATTAAGAGGCTGAAATTGGGATCCAAAACTGAGAGGGGTAGGGCCTTATTTATAGCTGCAGTTCATGGTAGCCTTATGTCGCACGACATTACGTAACCACTTTCCATGCCTCGACTTGTCGCGTGACACAAGGTGACCATAACCATTTTTGGCGCCAAATCTGATTCTGGAACCTTCTTGGATAATACCTAAAAAGTCCAAAACAAATTTATTCCTTTTAGGTCCCTTGGCATGAGCAAAGTACAAAAAAGTACTTCCTTCGCGAGAAACTTATGAAATATTTTCGGAAGTCTCGAGATGGATCGGGAATTTACCAAAATGCCCCTAAATGCAATTTTATTACATTAAAATGCATCTAGAAAGGTCGCGAATTGGATTGGCGTACTTACAGAGCCCCTCGGCAACGTCACTTTTGTAAAAAAGTGAGGTTGTCGATAAAATAAGACCCAATCCCAATGAGCGGATGGGGGATAAGGCGAAGGGCTAGATGGTGATCTGGGGAATCGGATGGCTGGACCTTTTGAGAAAGTATTCCTACGTATCCTTGGGAGGGAATCAAGCTGGTCGTAGTTCGGAAATATGACTGTGCGGTTATCACCCAATATCTGACTGTGCGGTTGTCACCCAATATCTGACTGTGCGGTTGTCACCCAACATCTGACTGTGCGGTTGTCACCCAATATCTGACTGTGCGGTTGTCACCCAATATCTGACTGTGCGGTTGTCACCCAATATCTGACTGAAAGATCTGTAGTTGCCGGAGGTGCTGATGCTATTGTTTATGCTGCTGGGGATCGATGTAGCTGCCGGAGGGTCCTATGCTACTAACTGCTGTTGACGGTTGCCGGGTGAGGGGCAGTCTTTGTCGACTGTTGGCTTTGGGGTCTGGGACCTTGCCTGATGTGACGGGCATTTTGCTTGCTGGGCAGCGAATTCTTGTTGGTACTTTGGTGGCGGGGCCCATCTTTGTTGACGATTGATTTCTATGTCCCGAGCTTTGTTTGGTAAGCCGGGGACTTTGCTTGCTGGGCAGCGAACTCTTATTGATGGTTGATTTTTGTGTCCCGAGCTTTGCTTGGTAAGCCGGGGACTTTGCTTGCTGGGCAGCGAACTCTTATTAACGGTTTGATTTTTGTGTCCCGAGCTTTGCTTGGTAAGCCGGGGACTTTGCTTTCTGGGCAGCGAACTCTTATTGACGGTTTGACGGTGGGGCCATTGATCTTGATGCACCCTGCTGGGGAGTTTCAAATAGACACGAATTTTTTGTCTCGACTTTGCTTTGAGGGACAATCTTTGAGATTTGCTCAGTTGACTGTTGTACCTGCGGGGGAAAACAACACTCGAAGCACTACATATAACTATGCTATTTTGTTAGCAAAGGTTAATCTATGTTAGCTTATTTGCATGAGTCTGTTCGTTCTGGGAACGAGGGGAAAGGAGTATGATTTATTGTTATTGTCAGGTCGGCTTTGCCGAGTTTGTACATAAGTCTCTGTAACTGTTTTGGGTAATTGTGTATAGTGATACATTTGGTGGGGGGAATCCTCTCCCGTGCAGTAATATGAGGTACAAGGTGTATTGCAGTGACGGTGTAAGTACCCAAATCCGGATCGTCCAAATCCGTCAGAAAGTTAACCGAAATCCGTTAATCGGCTCACTACAGTTAACTCGTTAAACTCGTTAAACTCCCGTGCTGTGCTAACGAGACGTCCCGGATCGCCCGTGTATCCCGACGTCGAACCATACTTAGCACGTGACATCTCACGTAAAAGTATGGCTTTCCCTGAAAAACGCATTTTCCGGCACTTTCCGGGGGCGTTTCGGACATTTCCCGGACTGTTATTTTAAAAAACGGACAAAACCGGGACCGGGGAACGAACTCCCACACTTCTGGTGAGTCACAGGACACGTGTCCTGCATGCCACCTCCCTCTAGTCACTCGTCAATCACAAATCAAGGCCAAAAGACCAAAATACCCCTGGTTTGCAAGCCAAGTCCGGCCGGACTCACTGTGCAATTTTCCTGAAATTGCCAACAAGTCCTCCAGATTTCCAAAATTCCCAAAACCCCTGAAATTCAGTCCAAGTCCGGCCGGACTCCTACTGCAATTTTCACCCTATAAATAGAAGTTGCTGTCAAAGGCAAGAGGAGGAGGAGAAACACCAAAAAATCTCATACCCCACGGTCCAAACTGGTTTCCACCCCTCCCGAGCTCCCGTTTTGTCTCGATTCGCGTGAAACCTTCGTATTTCGATCAAATACGCACCCTACAACTTCGAAACAACCTTTCGAATAACTTTCCGTGTCCCGTGCACACCTCCCGAGCCAAAGGAGTCGACCCTAGCCATAGGTATAACTCCCTCTCTCTGAATCTTCCATTCCGTCTCGGTTTACGCGCCAGTCGCTATAACTGTTTCGAACGTCATTGTCAAAATGTAGACGCCTCCGTCTAACGGGGTCCGATACGTTTTAGCCCCTCGATCCTCTTCTCTTTCCGTAAGAGAAGTAATCACGGGTTAAAACGGCGTTCCGACCCCGTTCCGTTTACTTTCACGTCATTTACAATTCCGAGCCGTTTGGCCTCGTTGATCGTCATTTACAATTCCGAGCCGTTTGGCCTCGTTGATCGTCATTTACAATTCCGAGCCGTTTGGCCTCGTTGATCGTCATTTACAATTCCGAGCCGTTTGGCCTCGTTGATCGTCATTTACAATTCCGAATTTGTTTGGCCTCGTTGATCGTCATTTACGATTCCGGATCGTTTGATTCCGTTGACACCGCTTTAAATACTGTCATTTACCAGTCCGATCCGTTTGGATTGTGATAGTATTTACTTTTCAAAAGTCCGAGTCGCAACCCGATTCGTTGATCGCATATCATTTAATACGCATTTTTCCCGTAAAAATCGTTAACAATGTAATGCCCGGTTCAAAACCGGAGTTCGTCCGTCGAACTCTCTTTCAAAATGCGTGAAATGACGTTCGGCCTCCGAATGCTCATCTTCAAACTCAAAGCCGCCATTTGACACTTAAAATCATTTAATACGCATTTTTCTCGTAAAAATCGTTAACAATGACTCATCTTCAAACTCAAAATCGACGTTTGCCACGCAAATGCTCATTTCAACTCAAAATCGACGTTTGCCACGCAAACGCTCATTTTCAACTCAAAATCGACGTTTGCCACGCAAACGCTCATTTCAACTCAAACCGACGTTTGTCATTCAAACGCTCGTCTTTTCAAAAGTCACCTAATCAACGTTTGTCACTCAAACCAAGATTAAAGCTTGTCATTCAAGCCCCCATTTCAAAGGACACACACACACACACACACACACGATTTCGAGAAAGGTAGAAAGACTCGTCATGCGAGGCGTTTCGGGCGATCTCGTAATACTCTACCCGAAACGTAACCTGACCTCCGAACCTAACAATCTCTGGTACAAAAAAGCTTTTTACTCGTTTTTGCTGCCAATAAAAATGATCCCCGTTTTCAAAGCCTTTTCCTAAGTTTTTGCTACCAATAAAAACGACACCATTTTCGCAATAGCCGTTTCTCAACGTTTGGGCTCAAAATACAAAACCGCGTGGCGACTCCTCATTCTGCTCCTTCCCGTGAAGCGAGGTCTCAGACACCAACCCCCCGCGAAAGACAACCGCCTTTTCCGCCGCGCCCCGCGCGCGGAAAAGATCGGGTAATTTCAGTTGGCGACTCCGCTGGGGAAAAGATACTTTTTTCAAAACTGCCGATGTTTTCTAAAAAGCCTTCCGTGGGTCAAACTTTCGTTTACCCTTCCTCGTTTTCGTGTTTGTGTTACTTTAAACCTCGAACGGTTTTTTTCAAAAGGCATTACATTGTCAACTTTTCAAAATCTCACCATGTTTGTGCATCCCCATTCATGTTTGATTTTCATGCTGTCTTTTGAACTGTGCATCATAAATTCTTTAAGACACATTCTGAAAAAAATCTCTGTTTTACTCAGAAAAAGAATTTTAGTGACCGCACACTACGCGCACCTTGTCGCCTCGAAACACCGCACTTCACGTGCACTTGTCGCCTGCATCTGCGCACACTACAACCTAACCGGATGGCCTTATCGCTGCACTCCGATTGGTCCGCGGACACCTTCGGGGCGCACGGGGTCGTCCCAAACATCCCATCCTAGCCCGTGTAAGCCATGCACTCCTTTGTGTCACACTTTGTCCAAGACCCCGGTTGGTTTTTGGCTTAGCTCGTGTCATAAAGCCTAAGTGTATGTTTTTCACGCTGGGCCCCGCTCCGAGTCAAGCTCGAGAGTTTTAGACCAAAGGTCGTTCCCGACCAAGTCTTGAGCTTTTCACCCTTGACTTTGACGCGGAGCTCGCCGAAAAATATACCCGAAGGTTCAATGTGACGCCGTGTCACCAAACCTCGCCGTATGTACCGTGCCGGCGCCACACAACTTGGCCAACGCTAAAAGCTAAAGGTCTCTCGCACAAGCGAGTCGGGAGAGGTCATGCCCAAATTTTGGCACGACTACCGCCTTAACTTAAGGACGTTGACCTCGACCGTGGCCCATACGCCGCACACGTCGAAAGTTTGCGTGATCGCCTAGCCTTAAGTTCACTTTTTCCTTCGTTAGGTGGAACTCGCTTGCCTTATCGGACCTCGCTCGGGATAGTCCGTCCCGAGAAAGATGATCTACAATGGAAACGAGGGGCCTATAAGCGTAGTGACGAGATCCACTGATTAGAGCTCTAGGATTAGTTGCGAAAAGAAGACACGCTCTTTTCCAACCAATTAGGACTCGAGAAAACGCGCTTTAAGTAAACTTTAATCGGTAATCGCACATTGCACAAGCCCGAAAACCTTGAGCCAAATACCCTTTTCCGAAGCCTAAACCCTTCCCGTCGTTCCTCGCGAGCGTAAAGTGGTTCGATTTCCGGTCGGCGCCTTGCCAGATCACGTAGCGGCGTCGAGACAGCTTCTTCGGTTCCCTCGGTTCCCTCAAACGGCATTTCCGACATGTCTAGCTCACCGAGAAATCGTGGACGGGGAAGGACCCCACCACCGTAACAGATATGACATTGGAAGAAGCCATCCGGCTTGTGAGGTCCACAAGAGGCGAAAGATCGCGGAATTTCGTGGTACAGCTTCGAATGAGCGGGGTATAGCAGCTATCCCCAGCCTCCGACGGTACTTTTGTCCTGGTAGAGGATGACGATTTCCCAAAGCCAGTTCACCAAACCTTCAATCAGTTCCTCCCCCGCCAACTTACGGGATGCCTTCCAACCAAGGAAACAAATGACCTAGGCTCCATGTTGCCACCTCTCGAGCAACCCTGTCAATTTTGGTCAGCCCAGTGCTACACCCATCACTCAATATCACCAGCGCACCGCTGGACCATCTCAGGATGCCAATATCCCTCAGTACCCTCTCGGGTTCGTCCCGTTGCCTATACACGAATCCCTAAACACCGGGGATAAACCCCGATACAGTTCAGAAAAGGCTCCCGTATATTCTCATATACCAAGCCTTTTCAAAGCTTGCAAACTCTTGGCATGAATACTTTTTAGGTCTCCTTCTTTATCGACGGGGAAAGATGCTTCACCATGCTTGAGATATTGGAAAATTAGGTTGTACCACGACTCATTGACGGTTTCGATCTCTATTTCACAGTTGTATGCAGGATTTTCTCGCCTACCGACCCTGAACGGTTTGATTGACTTTCCTTCTGGGATTTCTACCAAAGAGGCCAGAGTAGCTAGGGCATTGGCAAATTTGTTCTTGTCTCACGGCAGGAATTGGAATGACACTTCCTTGAACTGGCCGACGAGCTCTGCAATGTAAGCGTGATACCTCTGGAGACACGGATCTGAGGTTTTCCATCTGTTGGCGGCTTGATTTATTATCAGTTGGGAATCACCAAACACTTCCAACTCATCCACATGTCGCTCTAGGGCAGCCTCAAGACCAGCTATGCAAGCTTCATATTCAGTTGCATTGTTGGTAACCGAGAAGTTTAGCTTGATAGCTATGGGGGTATGCATGTCATTCGGGTCTACCAGTACCATCCCGATGCCGTTACCTCTTTTGTTTGCCGCGCCGTCAAAGAATAACTGCCACCGGTTGCCATTTTCTATAATAAGGATCCCTTAACTGAAACTGAGATCCGGCCCTAAGCTTCAGACTGGGGAATCAGCCAATTGATCTGCCAGAGCCTGTCCCTTGATTGATTTCCAGATCACATATTTTATATCAAACTCAGCTAAGAAGAAAGTCCATTTTGCCAATCATGTGGAGATGTTGCCTCTGTCACCTTGAAACATGTATCTGATCGGGTCCATCTTGGAGACCAGGGGTACTGTGTGGGATAGCATATAGTGCTTCAGCTTTCCGACCACCCAAAACAGAGCTGTGCATGTCTTCTCGAGGGCAGAGTAATTCAACTCGCTACCTTGGAATTTACGACTGACAAAATATATGGCATTCTCGACCTTGGAGTCCTTCTTCTCTTGCGCTAGCATGGCCCCGATAGCTGTGTCTGTGACTGTCAGATATAGAAGTAGGGGCTTGCTCCCGTGAGGTGGGCAGAGAATGGGTGGATTAACAAGGTAAGCTTTGATTCTCTCGAAAGCTAGTTGACATTCCTCATTCCAAACCACTTCCTGATTCTTCTTCAATAGCTTAAAGATTGGCTCACATATGGAGGTTAGCTGGTTGATGAATCTGCTGATGTATTGTAGACGGCCCATGAAACCTTTTACCTCAGAAACAGTTCTGGGTTGCCTCATTTCAACAATTGCTTTGACTTTTCTGGGATCTACTTCGATGCCTCGCTCTGTGACCATGTAGTCCAAAACTTTTCCCCGGATAACCCCAAAAGTGCACTTGGCTGGATTTAGCCTCATGGAATGCTCCCGAAGTCTGTTAAAGAACTTCCTTAAATCAGTGAAGTGCTGTCTATCTGACCCTTTCGAGTGAATAATCATATCGTACACATACACTTCAATATCTTTGTGGATCATGTCATGAAACAGGGTGGTGACGGCCCTCTGGTAGGTAGCCCCAGCATTCTTCAATCCAAATGGCATCACAGTGTAACAATAAGTGCCCCAAGGAGTGGTGAATGCTATCTTATCTTGGTCTTCCTCGGCCATTTTAATCTGGTTATAACCCGCAAAACCATCAATGAATGATTTGACCTCGTAGTTAGCTGTAGCATCTACCAGCATGTCGATGTTTGGCAAGGGGAAGTCATCATTGGGACTAGCCTTGTTAAGATCCCGGAAGTCTACGCAAACCCGAACCTTTCCATTCGCTTTTGTGACCGTGACTATGTTTGCCAGCCAAGTCGGGTATTCGATCACCTTGATAAAGCCTACCCGTAGGAGTTTCTCAATCTCTTCTTTGACTTGTAAGGACCACTCGGGCTTGATCCATCTCAGTTTCTGCTTTATTGGCTTAATCTCTGGATCTAGGGGTATCCGGTGTTCTACGATAGATGCATCTAACCCGGGCATGTCTTTGTAGGACCAGGCAAAGACGTCTACGAACTCTTTAAGCAACTCGATTAGGGCAACCCGTTCATCTCCGGAGAAGAAGCTACCAATTTGCATTTCTTTGGGTTCCTCGGATGTTCCCAGGTTCACCATTGTCAATACCTCATCGGTAGCTTGGGCCCGACTTTCCTTTTGCTCGCAAACCTGCTTTGAATTATTTTCTAAAATTTGCTCATCTATTAAGTCTGCATTATCTTCAATTGAATCTGGCTTAATTATTTTTAAATCTTGATGATTAATTTTAGTTAAGCGTTCAATTGTTAGATTGGCAATCACGGGATACTCTGAAAGATTGACCATTTTATTCAAAGCGAAGGGAAAAACAGTATCTACAACACGACGATGGTCTTCCATCGTGAGGACGTCAGACCGATCGGAGGACTCGAATTCAATCACAAGGGACTCTGGGGACTGACTCAGGACACGTGGAACAAATTTAGACTCAGATGGACAAGGACGAGGTTTGAGCCCTAACTTTTTGATCATAGTCTCCCTGTCGGCAACCGGTCCTTGAAATGAAGTCCAGTTCTGTAGCGGCCTCTCTGCGATGGTCTTCAAATTATTCAGATCTGCAACTGGCCCCTTTTCAAACTCCAACATAGCCACCACCTCGTTATCAGAGGAAAAGTCAATCAAATCACCGAGATCACTAGCAACATCCATCCCTCCTGTAGGTACTCCTGCCAAATGTATATCATCCTCAGGCTCTGACAGCCCCTGCTCCTTAAACAGATCCGCTAAATCACCATCAATGTCCACGGGATCAGCACCGTGGATCTTGTATATTGTGGGTTCATCCAGAGCAAGCTTCTCGAACTGGTTCACATAATCAGGTCCCCAGAAATGGTAACTATTCTCGAATGTAGTGGTGACGCCTGGTCTTCTAGGCATACTCACAAGCATTTCCTTCACCGGGTTTTGACTGCTGTCAAACCTCCGGATTGTTCTCATCCTTTCCTCTATTTGGCTCATCTTCAGCTCTGGGCAAACAAACATTTCTCCATCCTCTTTGATAAAGTGCTGGTTCAAAGACCAGCTGTACGGGCACATCTCAGGTCTTTTGTACCTCTTTCCAGTAGCTGAGGTCATCTTTTCTTTAAACGCTTCAGTCTTATCGTACGCTTTGTCTTCTTTTGTCACGACATACCCTAGGCCTCGCCTATTCCTCTTGGCTTCTGGCATCACAAGCTGACACGGTCCCTGTTGACGCTTCCCTAGCCCCAGGCCCGGGATATAACTCATGCCTCTCATCATTTTTAGCACAGGAGGGATCTTGTCGGAGGAGGTTGTCAAATCTATAGTGCAGGCCTGCCCTTTAGGCTTCTCAATCGTAAAACCACTGAGCATCAAGTTCTCTTGGTCAAGTTTGATTTCCATCACTGGCATGGTATTAGCACTGGTCTCCCCAATAGTGATGCTATCCCCATAAATGGTCGTCAGAACTCCGTCTTTCACAAATTTCAAACATTGGTGGAGAGTGGACGCTACTGCTCCGATTTCATGAATCCACGGTCTTCCCAATAGTGCTGAGAATGTGACCGGAATGTCGATAACCTGGAATTCCACCATCATCTCTTTGCTCCCAAACAACAAATTCAGAGAGACTATCCCCAACACTGCCCTGGATGTCGAATCGTAGGCTTTTATGGTCTGGCTGGATGGTTTAAGGCTCTGCGCGTCAATATCTAGCATACTCATCATTTTGGCAGGAAGTACATTCATAGCTGACCCATTGTCTACCAATACATGGGGAATCCGGCGCCCTTCCAGTGGCACCGTGATATGTAGAGACTCATTATGCTTTGCACCGTAAGCAGGCAGATCAAGATCCGTAAACGTAATGATGTTCCCATACTGCGCAGTTCCAATCAACTGACAGGCTTCGTCTGGAGTGGCGTTGACAGACACTTTGGTTTTGGACAGGGCCTCCTCCAGCTTTAACTTGTGAGGGTAGGAGGATGTGAGCAGAGACCATAAGGATATATCATCTTGGGTTCTCTTCAGCTGTGTCAAAATCGGATCTTCGCGGCTTTCCTCACTTCCTGCTGATTTGTAGGGATCTTGAGAGGTCTGGGGATTCAAAACTGCAACTCCCTTGCCTTTCCCTGATAGATCAGCACTATCCATTCCCAACATTCTTCCAGATCGAGTCAACAAATTAACCTCTTGATAATCTTCAACCACAAAGTTCTTGCTTGCCTCTTTGAGTTCTGCTACTGTAATCGGAACAGGACGAGTGCTGTAGGGCCATGCCGCCTGTCTTATCTCGTTTATGGATAATGGAGCCTCTACATTAGCCGCTATCCTGAGTTCCTCCAGAGAGATTGGGGAATCTCTAGGAACCATGGAGGATATAGTGTTGACCACCAAACGCTCTTCATAATCGTCATAAACAGCAGTATTATTCAAATCATACAGATCGTCAAGATACAAAGCATAGCAGAAATTATCTTTGATTTCATCAGAACAAAGGATTACATCAGTCACAATCTTATTACAATCATCACTAACATCTCCATCTACGGACTCCCCAAATTCTATTACATTAACAAAATAGTCTTGGCCAAAATCCATGAGATTCACGGTGTTGTTAGGCAGAGGGTTACTGACAACATTAGGACGAGGGGACTTTTCAATCTTCTTTTCATCTACAAGCCCTTGAATAATCCTTTTGAGGGTGAAGCAAGTGTTAGTGGTGTGTCCCGGGAACTGATGGAACCGACAATACTTGCTTGTGTCAAGGTTGGGATTGGGACTAGCAGGCCTGTAATTCTCCAGTGGCTTTATCATACCGGTCCTGAGCAATCCGTTGTAGACCTCCTCTGTAGTCATACCCAAATCATCAAATTTTCTTTGTTGCTTTGGCTGGAATCTCCCACCATTAGGACCATTATTACCCCCTCCTTGCAGGTTGTTGACAATGTTGTCCTTAACTACTTCTCTTCCTTTTGGTGCTATGGCAGAGACTGGGCTCGGTGTTCGGTATCGGTATCCTCCGTTCCCGCTGTTATCGCCGGCATTTGTCGTCGGGGTTTGGTTAAACAGTCTGTTTTCACTTCTAGCTCCCATTCCAACCATCTCTCACAAATCTGGATACCAGCCTTTTCCGATGGCTTCCCTGAGTACTGGTTTCACGCACGACAAGATGTCTTTTTGGTCCTGAAGGGGAATTGGCTCTGATAGCTCATTAAGCTTAGAATTCCACCGCTTATAGAATTCTGTAATTGACTCGTCAGCCTTCTGGATGGTCCCCACTAAATCATCCCGGGTGGTTCGCCACTCCAAATTGCCTCTATACTTTTCCAAAAAGGTCTCCGTAATCTGGCTTCAGGTGGAGCGGCATTCTTGTTTCAGAGCCAAAAACCATGTGAGCGCTGGTCCTTTCAAAGTCAAATGAAAGTGGGATGCCATAAACTCGGGCGTGCAGCCCATCGCTCCCATTGTCATAACATAAGTATCCACATGAGTTTTCGGACAAGCAGTACCATCGAAATCCATTTTCGGCATCTTGAATTTATGAGGCAAAGGCGTTACTTGGGCTGGATCCACCACCTTGAGACCACTAGAACCTACGGTCGATCAATCGATTTCTTTGTTGCATACGCTTCAATAAGGCCGTTACTTCCGGAGTTAAACCTGGAATCTGAGGGATAGCAGGAGACACTGTTGATGACGGCACGGGAAACTCCGGACCGGATCTAATGGGCAAAGCTGCTGGTGGGAGACCAAAGGTACTGGGTATACTGATGTTGCTATCCAATAAACTAACAGAGTTGGGAATCCTGTTCCCGTACATATCATAGCCATTAAAGCGCACTGCTTTGGGGTTAAGAGGCTGTATTGCGGCGGCCCGACCTTCGAATTGAACAAGAGTAGAAAATCACGTACTGATGCATGGAGCTGAATACGGATTGGAACCATATAAATGCTGAGTAAGGGGAGAACACACTGCAGGCTGAGGAAAACCGCCTTGGAGCTGAGACTGCGGATATCTCGAAATACTATCTTGACAAATCTGATTTCCTGAAAGCCGATACTGACCACTCTGTTGCATATTAGACTGACCACACTGATATTTGTCGGGGTACACACTGAACTGGGGTTGGGAGTAACTCGCTTGGAACTGAGACCCATACTGAACCTGTGGCATCGGGACATTGGGAGCCGGAGAGGAAGTGAGATCGAAGAAATTTGTAGGTTGACCACCACTCTTGCTAAGGCCTTGCTGAGCAACTGGATCATATGCTTGAGAGGAAGGTAGAGGAAACCTTCCTTGGGCACTCACAATCATTCCCGGAGATGACATTTGCTCGGGGCGTGGGGCATAGCTCGTGGGAGGAGGCATAGCATTGTAACTGAGTGGAGCAGGCTGGGCAGGAGAAGCGGATCCAATCTCGTTATTGCCCTCTTCAGTAATTTCCTCATAAGAACCATCTTCTCTACGGAGCATTACTATTCCCCGGGCCCTCATGGCCTCAACAAAGCGGTTATGAGATTCTTCTTCTCGGATTTTGGCATTCTGAGCTGACAGGCGGGCCTCACGCTCTCTGGCCAAAGTGGCTTCCAAATTTATCCTCAACTCATCTGTAGACAGATCGTTCAAGCTTAGTTGACTCAACGGACCCGAACCTCCAGCAGACTGAGCGGCAAACACATCTCCATTCCACTGCCCGTATGTCGATTACGCAGCGACTAAAGCTTCGGAAACTGCTTGAACTTGTTTGACAACCCGAATCAAACGAGCTTCCGGTACAGACGATCGACTCCAACTCGCCGAAGTTGCAGGGGTATATACGGGTTTGTAAGGTAGGGAAAGAAGAGGAAATACGGGAGAGGGAGAAGAAACGGAGAGAACATACTCGCGCAAACAATTTATTTATCTTCAAGTATAAATCGGTGATTTAAATCCTAGGAACGGTTGGGAAAGGCTAACCCTTTATTTATGCACACTACACCTTGGGGAAGCCTAGGGACGCAACGTTCAAATTACACTAGATGATTTGCATTTGAAATTAATAATAAGTAATGATACCTAACCAAGACCTAACACGACGTGGAACGAATGAGTGATCCAAATTTCTAGGGAAATTTGGGCAGCATAACGGGTATTCTCGGGGAATTTCCAAGAAAAATCCGGCATGACCTCTCGTCGGTGCATGGTGACAATGCGGCATGATCTCTCATTTAGGACATGCCACAGGAGTGACATGTCCTCACGTGAAACCATGTTGCATTGGCAACATGCCCACAAGGTGCGAGGTTTTGGGGGAAGGTATAAGGACTTATTGGAGATTTCAAAAACAATTCATTTTGGGTGTAATTAAAACGTTGTATCAAAAACCAACCGTGATTAAGGTTTAAGTGTGGTGCCACCTATAACGCACTAGGGGGATGGGTTTGACATTAGGTGCTCAAACATAGGCGAATATTATCACCGTCCGCGATGCCGTCAATCGCACCCGAGGGTTCTAAAGCTACGTGATGTAGTGTGCGGATGACTATATTCTTTTATTCACAAAAAAAAAACAAAATTTTCTATTTATTTATTTATTTATTAAAAAAAACACACACACTCTCACAGGGAAGAAAAAAAGGAACAACAATCAGCTGAGCAATCTTTTGATTCAAGGGACTGCCCTCAAACCAGAACCTGAAACCTGTTCAGTGACTATTCCTGTCGCGTGACACAGAACAGCATGGACCAAAGCTGTCGCACGACCAGGAGAGTCACTAAACCAGAACTCCTACAAAACTGGGATTAGCCCCTGCCTCTCCTTGGCAAGGGACAAGACAAACCAAATATAGCAATAAACAAAGCCACAAGAAACAAACAAAAGGCATACAAGTTGTTAGATCTCATAAAATGCATGTATCGCACAAGATTATCAAGGATGCACATAAGATGAATATATTGGATGTCTAAACGAACGAAAGCATGACCCTCTTAGTTTTTTGAAAAATACAGGTTTTCAAAAAGTTATCCCCAGCAGAGTCACCACTGAATGTGCGCTCGCCCGAAAAAATTTGTTTTTCCGGTTTATAATGAAAAAGGAAAGGAGTCGCCACGCCATGCTTTTGGAGGTGCACTTTGAAAAACCTTTTGAAAGAGAATGGGTCCGGGGGTCAGGTTACGTGTTGGGAAGAATCGAGAGTTCACCCAACACCCCTCGTCCGTAGACGAGTCTTTCTAATTTAGACATCCAAATAATAAAAAAATGTGCAAACGATGATAATAGACAAGTGCAATAAACATGAATTTTATTGAATAGGTAAGATCATTACAAATTGTAGACCAATTGTCCGGGAGGCCACATCCCTTTACAGCAAAGAGAACAGATTACAAAGGAAATCAAGTCTTCTGCAAAGGACCATCTATGTCGCGTGACACAGGACTCCTCATGTCCAAATGTGTCGCGTGACACCAATAGTCACCTTGCAGAGAATCACAACAAACAGATTACAGAATCTCTAGATGAACACAAAATACAATTAAAAACCAGATCTAAGCACTAGACAACATGAGCATACTACTAAATGCTAAGATAACCAACTAAATCAACTTATAACTAAAACATGGTCCCTGCAGATGGTCACGACATGTCGCGTGACAAAGGACTCCTCATGTCCAAGTGTGTCGCGTGACACAGGTTTACCATCTGCAGGTACCTTACAAACAGAGAAACAGATCTAACAGATACACAATCCAATCAAACAATTATACCAAAATCAATCAGAATAGCATGAAATAGATACGAATTAACCAAAGGAGTGTGGATATGGGAGATCCACACTCCCTTGACATCCAAATTGCAAATCTAAGTAGATCACATCATAAGCATGCAATTGGACTCAAGCATATATGATTTAAACAGAGAGATTGCAGTTGCCACTTGATAATCTGAGGCAAATGGAGTCTGATTATCAAGTGGAGAAGAAGGAAGAACAATTAGACAAATAAATGAGAGAGAGAGAGAGAGAGAGATATGTTACCCTTGTAGTCCTTAACTTCTACACCAAGTTAGGTGTAAAAGCCTTCGATTCAACTTCTGGAATAGAGATCTAGGCATGGACTGAGAGCTGAATTGGAGGATCTGAGGTGTTTGGGGAAGTAGGAGAGTAATTGGGTTGAAGAGATGTGAAAGGTAAGGGAATTGGAGGGGAATTGGGTAGTTTTGGTGAGGGAGGAGGAGAGAGGGAGTTTCTAGGGCAATTTGTGCAGAGTTACGTTAATAGGCTGAAATTGGGATCCAAAATTGAGAGGGGTAGGGTCTTATTTATAGCTGCAGTTCATGGTAGCCTTATGTCGCACGACATTACATAACCACTTTCCATGCCTCGACTTGTCGCGTGACACAAGGTGACCATAACCGTTTTTGGTGCCAAATTTGATTCTGGAACCTTCTTGGATAATACCTAAAAAGTCCAAAACAGATTTATTCCTTTTAGGTCCCTTGCCATGAGCAAAGTACAAAAAAGTACTTCCTTCGCGAGAAACTTATGAAATGTTTCCGAAAGTCTCGGGATGGACCGGGAATTTACAAAAACGCCCCTAAATGCAATTTTATTATATTAAAATGCATCTGGAAAGGTCGCGAATTGGATGCAGCTAAGGAGGTGGTTTGAATCAAGAAGTTCATTAGTGACTTAGAAGTCGTTCCGAGTATCACTAACCCGATAGAGCTTTATTGTGACAATAATGGTGCTATTGCCCAAGCAATAGAACCAAGGTCACATCAACGATCCAAACACATGTTGAGACGTTTCCACCTCATTTGAGAAATCTGTGAAAGGGAAGACGTTAAGATATGCAAGGTACCAACGAATAACAACATTGGGGATCCACTCACCAAGCCTTTGCCACAAGCTAAACATGATGGTCATGTTAGGTCCATGGGTATAAGATACATGAATGATTGGGCCTAGTGCAAGTGGGAGACTGTAGGTGTTAGTGCCCTAGGCCTATAGAGATATACTTAAATGTAATGTCATTATTCATTTATATAAGAGATTGTTATTTTGATTATTATATATGTTTGCATATTTATTGTAATAAACGTGTCCCTAGTACTTAAGAAGCACTAGTATGAAGTTTAATGGATAATCATGTGATGATTATATGCATAGAGATGCACATTAAATTCATGGGTCCTTGTTAGAGAACAAGGTACTGAACTTGACCCGTTATGAGATTTATGTCATGGTCAAATGTCATAATTAAATCTCATATAGTTATATCATTGATATCCTTTGACCTGAGATTATCATCGTCTTCCACTTGATGAATATTGTGTTTGATATAGTTTAACGTTATCTTTAGCCGGATAACAATAAGGGCTATTATTGGCATGATAGGATTCTTGTTGGGAAGAATGATAAGTCAAGATGGAATTTTGTCCCTCGTAAAGAGAGATTTTTGCTAGGCCACTCGTAAGTAAGATTGATGATGTACATGGCCATGTCCGAATGAATTAATGTGATTAATAACATTCGATTGATCAATTTACTTGGTAACGAGAAAGCATTGAACAATATGAGTTGACATGGACCATGACTCATGTTCAATATAACATCGTGTGACAATGGGATTGTGATATGTTCTATGTAGGAAATTAAACTTGATATTATATTATTTGGGTAGGCATGATGGCTTGCTAGAGTCCGCTCATGTCTTATGAGGATCGATGTGATTGAACTCATTACCAACATAATATAGTCCTATAGGGTCACACACATCGAACGAATTGTCAAAAATGGAAAATATGGAGTTTTTGTACTGAGGGGATGACTCATCCCTTGGCCAGAACCAACTATTCCCTTGGCCGGGGATGAGTGTTTCAGAGGTTGTGTCCTGAGGGACGACTCATCCCATATGGGATGACTCATGCCCAAAGGACGACTCATGCCCAAGATTTGTACTAACTATTCCCCTTAAGGGGGACGAGTGTATCTGAGGCAGTGTGGAAGGGGACGACTCGTGCCCTATGGGACGAGTCATCCCGTCGGCGCTGGCAGATACGTAACTGCTTCAAAATTAGGGTTTTCCAAATAGAAAAAGGTATTTATAGAGTATAAATACTGCCTCCCTTTTACCCTAGCAGAAACACACGAAATTTGGGTTTAGAGAAACACAAATTGAGAGTTTTCAATTGAAAATTGAGAATCAAAACACAACCAATTCCATATTTTCATAGATTGAAAGGGGTTTCAATCAAGGGATCTAGAAATCCACCTAGAAGAGTTCTAGGGTTCGTTCAACATGTGGATACACATAGAGGATCTTCATAATTCAAGATCTTAAGTTCGTGATTCAAGCTTCGTTCATCAAGGATTCACAAGTTCATCAAATCCGAAATTGGAACAAGTTTGTCAAAGACAAAGGGCATCAAGGTTGGTTATTCTATTTCATCCTATTTAATTAATCATCTAGAACGGATCCATGGCTCTGGGTTTTCGTGTTAATTTGCTTTCTTCCGTTGCGCATGGACCCATGAAACCCAACACCCCCATCATATACGGCCAAGCCAGTACTACTCCCATCACTCAGTACAACCAGCATACCGCTGGACCATCTCAAACAGATATCAATGTCCTCCAATACCCTCTCGGGTTCAACCCATTGCCTATACACGAACCTCAAAACACCGGGGACAAACCCCGATACAGTCCAGAAAAGGCCCCCATATATCCACATATATCAAGCCTCCCACCTCCAATTACTGCCGCTCATATGGCAGCACCCGGCACCGAGCCTCAAAGTCCACCACTGGACCCCGCCTTGACCTGGATGGTCGAACAAATGAAAGACCTGAAAGCCACCATAGGCAGCTCAAAGCAAGAAACACTCAAATCCACAGATTCGAGAATGGTCACGCCTCTCCCAGCTAAGTTCAGAATGCCATAAATGGACCGATTCGACGGAACCGAATGTCCACAGACGCATGTTGATACCTATGTTCTCGGCATGAGAGAAAAAGGAGCAACCCTCCGGCAAATGGCCGATCATTTCCAGCATACTCTCAAGAGTTCTGCATTACGGTGGTTCCTAAGGGTCAAGCCTGCAGATTGCCATACCTGGGATCAAATCACTAATATCTTCCTAGAGCGGTACAGATCCAACCTGGAGTGGGAAATAAGTCGTGAGGACTTAATCACCACCGAGCAGAAGACAGATGAAAGTTTCGGAGAATTCTATAAGAGGTGGAGTTGGAAACTCTCCGAAATCATGGAGCCACTCTCCAAAGACGAACATATGCGGATCTTCAAGTCCTGCTTAAGGCCGTCCATCAGAAGGCTCATCAGCCATCACTTCTTCCCAGATCTCCAAGCCATGGTCAATGTCGGCTCACAGTTCGAAAAGGATCTCAAGGAAAAGCTGGCTATAGTACAGGCGTACAGATACAGATCAGCAGCTACATTCAATCCCGCACCGGTCCCTAGCAAAGGGAAAGATACTTCTGTCAACTACATCCATCAGGGTCAATAGTCCAGCAACAGAAACCCGGCTCCGCAAAGCAACAACTCGCCCATAAAGCAGCCTTCCGTACACTTTGAAAAGCTGGATATGCCTCTTAGTAAGATGCTGGAAGGGTTGATCAAAGAAGGCCTCCTCAAGCCTGTTGAAAACTATAAACCCAGGAATCCTGTAGTCAATGCCGACAAAAGCAAGTACTGCGCCTTCCACCAATACCATGGTCACAAATGACAACTGCCTGGGGTTACAGTATGAGATCCAGAATCTGATAGAGGAGGGAAAGTTGGAGCGTCCCCGTGGACCTAATACAGTCGGAAACCCTTTTCCGAACAACAACAATATAAACTCCATCGAGTGGGTGCCAAAGAAGATTGCCGCAGAGCCAATATCTCCGCCTCTTCCAGCCAGATCTTCATCAGACGTTCATATCAGTTATGATGTATGTGACTGCACCGAATGCCTTGATTACGAGTTCCAGGACATGATCAGGGGCGATTCCCCCAGCAAGCAGAAGAAGCAGTCTTCTCAGCAGAAATTGAAAGAAAGGTATGAAGTCAGAGACACCAGCATGGGTACAATTGGAGAGCCATTTGGGAAGTTCGATTACTATGTACTCTACTCCAGCAAGTCCTCCCTTCCCTCTAGCAACACAGCTTCAGAGCAGACAGGGGTGGGAAAGCCGAAATATCCTGCTGACATCAAAGCTCAGGCCTCAGGACACCGGAATACCTCAAACCTTGACAACCTTACTGCCAGCCAGCCAAGATTAAACCTGCCCAACTTCAAAGCACATGCCGATAAAGGAAAGACAGGAAATGGATGGCTCACCAGTCAGAAGCCTAATTCCCCAAAAGAATAACAACTACAACCTATTCCCAACTGCCCAAACCAAACACATACCCTGACAACCCAAAAGATGTCCAAACTCCTTTCCGGCCTCACCGGTCCGGTCCTCCTGTCTCAGCGGGATCTAAAAATAGTAAAGGGAGAAGGGGTGAGAATAATTCTTAGTAAGCTATTATGGATGCAACAATATGCCATATAATATGCAACACATAAACATGTTGCTCATAATCACATTGGTAAAGCAGTAAACATATTACGTTACCTCATTTTACCTTTCCCATCTGACCAATGAGTCGTACTACATTGGGAGTAAAACCCCACTTATGTGTGAACTGCTTAGGCATATTCACGTCTTATAAGACCCATTTTTCAGAGAACCATATAAGACTCACAGCTATCTGTAAGGCCTGGGGGGCATGATACAGACACTGTCCCCAGTCTGTGGACACAGTGGGGTGAACGGTCACAAGTATAATATAATCTGAGCACCTTATGGAACAATTTCTCATAAGTGATCATATTCCATTATACCCCCGGCAATCAGCTGATATAAACACATTCAAGCACATAATAGATACTTGATATTAAATCCACACCTTGGGATATCAATACATAACATGGTACTATTACTCATGTTAAACCAATCACAATAGTGCAACATATATTTAAACACTATTGAATAATAACAATCCAACAACAGGGTATTAATACTCCTGTTCAAATCAATGAAACAGTGCAACACGTATTTAGACACTATGTGCACAACCAACCATGAATATGAAATCACATATGAGCACAAGGTATATCAAATAAGCCCTATATATCCATGTCGTAATATTAAACACCTTCTATAAAGGTTCCATATCAATTTACCAAGTTTTGATAACTTTGGTTAACGTAATTGCAATGTCCTCCAACCATTTTCAGGACAATATTTAAAGACCTTTCATTTATCATTTTGGGTCATTTAAGACTCCATTGTATAGTACTAATATTGTACTAGAATCATAGTTAAAGAGGAATCAATTCCGTACTAGGTTGCTTAAAAAGTTCATTAGCGATCATTGCACAAGAATTGAACCATCATTAGAATACTTGAACACTACATGCTTTCTTGATCTTCCAACATTAACTATTTCTTCGTATACTTTATAGGCTTAAAAAGAAAAATTAAACCATTAGTACCCACCATCACTACTTATCTTCATTAACTAATTTAAAAATACAGTTCAGAGACCCCCTTCGAATTCGGCAAGATGGGAAGTAGACTAGTTCATGGGTCCAACATTTCAGTCTTACAAGGGATCTCTTAGGAAACTTTTCCAACTCTTTTACTGGTTTAAGTAGTCAAGATTATGTACGAATAAGCAAACATAATATAGCATACTTTCCAAAGTAAACCAAATCATATTATCAATTCCTTCATCCTAGCTATTTCCAACCCATATGTTCATCATTTTAAAGGCCTAATAACTTGTCCAAAATTATCAAGAACACATTATATCCTCATAATATCATCGTTATATATTATGAACAATTATAGAACAGAATCATAATAACATACCAAAAATAGGTCAAAATAAAAAGAAGGTTTGATCAACTATAAACGTTCTACTCGACTCCCTGATCTCTAATATGAAGTCAGAATTGAAAACGGATCAACTGTTGATTTGTTACGATTTTTGGAAGGTAACCCTAGATTGGACGGAACATAGGATAGAGAGAACTAAGAGAGAAAGAGAAAAAGAAACTGAGAGAGAATGAGGGAAGCTTCTGGGAAGTTAAGATTTATATAAGCAAATTACACCTAGGCTCCTCCAGGTATAGGATAACTACAATCAACCCCCTTAAACTTATATTTACACCTTAGCTCCTCACTACTTTTTATAACATTTCATTTGAAATTTCAAATATTATAACTTTTACTACATTAATTCCTACTTATTCCATTTAGACATTATATATTTAAAATTAATTTAATAACATCTAAAATCACGAAATTTAGCCAAATATCAAAATAAACACATAATCAATCCAAATAGCAAATAATGTCCAACATGAGATGCAATGCACCCCACCCCCACGTGCTCCACGTGTGACCAAAATGGCCTAGGTTTAGGGTCGTGACACTCACTCCCCCGTAAATAAAATTCGTCCCGAATTTGTACTTCACTTACCTTTATGATCAAATAAACCAGGATATTTCTCTCTCATTTCGGATTCCAATTCCCAAGTAGCTTCCTTAATGGTTTGATTTTTCCATAAAACTTTCACCATGGGAATACTCTTGGTACGCAATTCCCAGACCTGCCACTCCAAAATCCGCAATGGTACCTCCACATAGGACATATCTGCATGTACATACTCAGGAGGATAACTCAAGACATGCGAAGGATCATAATAGCACTTTCGCAACATAGAAACATGGAATACATCATGGAGAGAAGAAAGAGATGGAGGTAGAGCCAATAGATAGGCTAACTCACCCACCTTCTCTAAAACCTCGAATGGACCAATAAATCTCGGTGCCAACTTCCCTTTGTTGCCAAACCTCTTAATCCCTGTTCTTGGTGAAATCTTCAAAAATATAAAGTCACCAACCTGGAAGGATAACTCCCTTCTTCTGGTGTCGGCGTAGCTTTTCTGGCGACTTTGGGCTGTCTTCAATCTGTCATGAATCACTTTAATCTTCTTAGTTGTATCTCTAACCAAGTCTGGACCCCAAAGTCTAGCTTCACCAACCTCATCCCAACACATTGGAGACCTACATTTCCTCCCATACAGTGCCTCATATGGTGCCATCTCAATACTGGATTGGTAACTATTGTTATAGGCAAATTCCACTAAAGGCAAATGGTCTTCCCAAGATAAGTGGAAATCCATCACACAAGCCCGTAGCATGTCCTCAAGAATCTGAATGGTCCTCTCAGTCTACCCATCGGTCTGAGGATGAAATGTTGTGCTAAAACTCAACTTGGAACCCAAGGCTTCATGCAAAGCCCTCCAAAACCGCGAGGTGAATCTCGGATCCCTATCAGAAACAATGTTGACAGGCACTCCATGAAGTCTCACAATCTCGCGTATATACAACTGGGCCAATTTTTCCAACGAATACTTGGTTGAAACTGGTAGAAAATGAGCTGATTTGGTCAGTCTATCCACAATCACCCATATAGCATCCATTTTCCTCGAAGTAGGAGGCAATCCACTCATAAAATCCATAGAAATGCCTTCCCACTTCCACTACGGAATATCCAATGGTTGAAGTAGTCCCACTGGTCTCTGATGTTTAGCTTTGATCTGTTGGCAAGTCAGGCACCTTGATACGAACTCTGCAATCTCCTTTTTCATGCCATTCCACCAATACCCTCTCTTCAAGTCCTGATACATATTGGTGCTTCCAGGATGAATAGCAAATCGGGATTTGTGGCCTTCCTCTAACACTTGTCTTTTGATTTCTGGGGAAGAAGGTACACAGATTCTACCTTTGAATGTTAAGATCCCATCTTTGTTCAAGGAAAACTCTCCAGTCTTTCCATCTTGTAACTTTCCCAAAATTGTCTTCAATTCAGTATCATTCCGCTGAGCTTCCAAAGATCTCCATATAGAGTAGGAACTGCTCTGGCATTCGCAAATAATATATCACCTCTCAATTCACGAGACATCAAGGATAATAAATGAGCCTTAAAGCTAATAGCATAAGCCACCAGATTAGCCTTTCCCGGATGTTAGGAGATGACACAATCATAGTCCTTCAGAAGCTCCAACCAACGCCTATGTTTGTTGTTCAACTCCTTCTGGGTAAATAGGTATTTCAGACTCTTGTGATCAGTGAATATCTCAAATTTGGCTCCATATAAATAGTGTTTCCACTTATGCAACGCAAAAACAATAGCAGCTAACTCCATATCTTGGGTGATAATTCTGCTCCGCTGGTGATAACTTCCTCGAAGCATACGCAATCACCTTCCCATTTTGGATAAGGACACAACCCAATCCCTCTTTGGAGGCATCAATGAAAATAACAAAATTCTCATAACCCTCTGGAAGTGTAAGGATCGGAGCTGAAGTCAATCTCTTCTTCAACTTAGTAAAATTAGCTTCACACTTTGCATCCCAAACAAATGGTACATCCTTCCGAGTCAATCTGGTCAACGGAGTTGCAATTCTCAAAAATCCTTCTATAAATCTTCGATAATACCCCTCTAAGCCAAGGAAAATATGAACCTCAGTCACTATAGAAGGCTATTTCCAGTTGACTACGACCTCAATATTTGCAGGATCCGCAACAATACAAGTACTGGATACCACATGACCCAAGAAAGAAATCTGTTCAAGCCAAAACTCACATTTACTGAATTTTGCAAATAACTATTTCTCACGAAGCACGGATAAAACAATTCTCAAGTGCTTCTCATGATCTTCCCTGGATTTTGAGTATACCAGGATATCATCAATAAAAACCACAACAAAACTATCAAGATACGGCTTGAAGATCCTGTTCATCATGCCCATAAATACTGCTGGTGCATTGGTCAACCCAAAAGGCATAACAAGAAATTCATAATGCCCGTACCTTGTTCTAAAAGCTGTTTTAGAAATATCATCTGGTCTGATTTTCAACTGATGGTATCCGCTACGCAAGTCAAGCTTGGAATAGATAACGGAACCTTGGAGTTGATCAAATAAATCATCAATATGAGAAAGAGGATATTTGTTTTTGATAGTGGCTTGATTCAGAAGTCTGTAATCAATACATAATCTCAAAGTACCATCCTTATTCCTTACAAATAAAATTGGTGCTCCCCAGGGTGAACCACTGGGACGATTGAAACCCCTGTCTAACAATTCCTGCAACTGAATTTTCAACTCTTTTAACTCGAGCCATTCTGTAAGGTGCTTTAGAAATTGGTGAAGTACCTGGCAATAAGTCAATACAGAACTCCACCTCTCTATCCGGAGGCATAGAATACTCAGTTGAGAATACATCACTAAACTCATTCACAACTGGAACACAAGATAGTTCAGGAGACTTCTTACTAGAGTCTACCACATATGCCAAGTATCCCTCACACCCTTTTGATAACAACTTTCTAGCCTTTAATGCAGATATAACATGAATGCCAAATAAAGACTTATCAGCATCAAATATAAACACAGACACATCAGGCATAGAAACGGTGACTCGCTTTCTGCGACAGTCCACCAAGGCATGACAATAACTCAACCAGTCCATGCCTAAAATAACATCAAAATATCGAATTGGTAACTCTACCAAATCCACTGGCAATACATGCCCACATATAATCACCTCACAATCATGATATATCAAAGAGGATTCGAGGCACTCTCCTACAGGAGTAGAAACCTCTAGCACATAGGGCAATAACTTAGACAACTTATGCAATGTGAATGCAAAATGAGATGCCACATAAGAATGAGACGATCCAGGGTCGATAAGAATATGAGCCCTGCCACCTGAGACATGGACTATACCTCTAATGACCGCGGTGGGATCTACCGCGCCTCGACCCAAGGTAAATACTCTACCTTGCACTCTATCATTAGGATTCCCCTCAACATCCCTCTTTACACCCCCTCTTGGCTGGTCACCCTACTGTTTGCCACCCACAGCTTGACTCCGTTTAAACTTAGGACAATCTTTTCTGAAGTGCCCCATTTCTCTACAACTTATACATTTCCCCTGTTTACTCCAACAATTGTCTTCCGAATGTCCCACCTTCTTACACCAATTACAGACAGTACTAAACTTACTAGATACAAGACGAGTAGAAACTGTGACATTTCCTCCTTTAGCTACTCCTGGAGTTGAAGGCTTTGGCAGTCCTTTGCTCTGGCCTGAACCCTGGCCCTGAAACTTGGGCTTGATTCCACTACCTTCAGGTCTGCCCCGATGTTCTTCAATGTCATTTTCAATTATATAAGCCATGTTTACTGCTGCCTGATAGTTAGGAAAATCATGTGTCAACAACTGCTTCCGGAACTCCAATCTCAGTCCTTTCACAAACCTGTAGACTCTCCTTCCTTCCTCTGGTACTAAATGTGGACAATACCTTGCTAGCTCTGTGAACTTTGCCGAATACTGGGCCACTGTCATTGTCCCCTGCTTGAGCCTCAGAAACTCTACCTCTTTCTTGTCTCTGGTAATCACTGGAATGAAATGTTCTTTAAACCTTCTGGTGAAGTTGTCCCAAGTTTGGGGCATGTGGTCCTGATCCCAACTCTCCTTAAGTATTTGCCACCAGTGCTCTGCAGGACCTTCCAGTTTGAACACCGCACATCTGACTTTCTCCTCATCTGAACTCTCCATTGCCACAAAGATTTTGTTCATAGCTTCAAACCATATTTCTGCTATCACTGGATCTGGATCCCCGTTGTAGCTTGGTGGAGCCATTTTGATAAACTTTTCTAACCCGTGTGCTTGTCTCCCCTCAAGTTGTTGTTGAGCCTGACCCTGAGCTGCCATATTCTGAACGAAAACCATGAACATAGCCATCATTTTAGCATTCTGGTTTCCCCCGGCTCCCATATCACCAATATTTCCCTGATCCCTCTGCTGGTCATCACCAATTCCAGCCATTACATCAATCCCTGCATTAAACACTCAACGTCAGATATCACACACTCCCCCTTAGACTAGACTTCTACCCTTGACTTCTAACCAAAGCTCTGATACCAACTGTGGGGAACCTCCCCAACTCTGGGACCTATAGACTCGTGTCCCAAGCTGAAGGGTCCAAAACTACCTTCATAAAAAAAAACTTTTCTTTATATTAACTTGAAAAATATAACAACCCTTTTTGAAATCAACTTCAAAATAACCTCTCTACATGGAGGTGTTTTATAAACCTGCTTTGACAAGTTATAACCTGCTTAAATAAAAACAGTACAACTGTAAAGGCTTACATAAGCCAACTTGGAAACAAAACCAATCCTAGGTTTACTTACAACACAATACCCTGAAAACATGTTTATAAAGTCTTATATACAACTTTCCCCAAAAGAATAACAACCACAACCTATTCCCAACTCTCCAAACCAAACACATACCCTGACAACCCAAAAGATGTCCAAACTCCTTTCCGACCTCACCAGTCCGGTCCTCCTGTCTCAGCGGGATCTAAAAACAGTAAAGGGAGAAGGGGTGAGAATAAATCTCAGCAAGCTATTATGGATGCAACAATATGCCATATAATATGCAACACATAAACAGGTTGCTCATAACAACATTGGTAAAGCGGTAAACACATTATGTTACCTCATTTTACCTTTCTCATCTGACCAATAAGTCGTACTACATTGGGCGTAAAACCCCACTTATGTGTGAACTGCTTAGGCATATTCACGTCTTATAAGACCCATTTTTAGATATAAGACTCACAGCTATCTGTAAGGCCTGGGGGGCACAATACAAACACTGTCCCCAGTCTGTGGCCACAGTGGGGTGAACGGTCACAAGTATAATATAATCTGAGCACCTTATGGAACAATTTTTCATAAGTGATCATATTCCATTATACCCCTGGCAATCAGCTGATATAAACACATTCAAGCACATAATAGATACTTGATATTAAATCCAAACCTTGGGATATCAATACATAACATGGTACTATTACTCATGTTAAACCAATCACAACAGTGCAACATATATTCAAACACTATTGAATAACAACAATCCAACAACAGGGTATTAATACGCCTATTCAAATCAATGAAACAGTGCAACACGTATTTAGACACTATGTGCACAACCAACCATGAATATGAAATCACATATGGGCACAAGTTTTATCAAATAAGCCCTACATATCCATGTCGTAATATTAAACACCTTCTATAAAGGTTCCATATCAATTTACCAAGTTTTGATAACTTTGGTTAACGTAATTACAATGCCCTCCAACCATTTTCAGGACAATATTTAAAGACCTTTCATTTATCATTTTGGGTCATTTAAGACTCCATTGTATAGTACTAATATTGTACTAGAATCATAGTTAAAAAGGAATCAATTCCGTACTAGGTTGCTTAAAAAGTTCATTAGCTATCACTGCACAAGAATTGAACCATCATTAGAATACTTGAATACTGCATGCTTTCTTGATCTTCCAATAATAACTATTCCTTCGTATACTTTATAGGCTCAAAAAGAAAAATTAAACCATTAGTACCCACCATCACTACTTATCTTCATTAACTAATTTAAAAATACAGTTTAGAGACCCCCTTCGAATTCGGCAAGATGGGAAGTAGACTAGTTCATGGGTCCAACATTTCAGTCTTACAAGGGATCTCTTAGGAAACTTTTCCAACTCTTTTACTGGTTTTAGCAGTCAAGATTATGTACAAATAAGCAAACATAATATAGCATACTTTCCAAAGTAAACCAAATCATATTATCAATTCCTTCACCCTAGCTATTTCCAACCCATATTTTCATCATTTTAAAGGCCAAATAACTTGTCCAAAATTATCAAGAACACATTATATCCTCATAATATCATCGTTATATATTATGAACAATTATAGAACGGAATCATAATAACTTACCAAAAATTGGTCGAAATAAAAAGAAGATTTGATCAGCTATAAACGTTCTACTCGACTCCCTGATCACTAATATGAAGTCAGAATTGAAAAAGGATCAACGGTTGATTTGTTACGATTTTCGAAAGGTAACCCTAGATTAGACGGAACGTAGGATAGAGAGAACTAAGAGAGAAAGAGAAAAAGAAACTGAGAGAGAATGAGGGATGCTTCTAGGGAAGTTAAGATTTATATAAGCAAATTACACCTAGGCTCCTCCAGGTATAGGATAACTACAATCAACCCCCTTAAACTTATATTTACACCTTAGCTCCTCACTACTTTTTATAACATTTCTTTTAAAATTTCAAATATTAAATCTTTACTACATTAATTCCTACTTATTCCATTTAGACATTATATATTTAAAATTAATTTAATAACATCTAAAATCATGAAATTTAGCCAAATATCAAAATAAACACGTAATCAATCCAAATAGCAAATAATGTCCAACATGAGATGCAATGCAACCCACCCCCACTTGCTCCACGTGTGACCAAAATGGCCTAGGTTTTGGGTCGTGACACAAATGGTGCCAGCAAAATTCCACGTGATGGACATTCCGTCCGAATTTACAGCTCTGTTGGGACGCCCATGGCTACACCACATGAAGGCTATCGCCTCCACTCTCCATCAGTGTGTCAAGTTCATTAATTGACAAGGATATCTCGAGGTCATCAGAGGGGACAGTTTCCTCATAGGGAATGAAGCCGAAATGCCAATTAAGCGTGCCCGCAGCCAGGCACCGGGGCTACCTCATACAAGCCGACCAAAGGACAACCGGGGCAAATCTCATCAGAATCCCTCAGAGTCCGGAGGTGCTAACTATGTCAACATCCTCGAGCAGGAGGATCCTAAAGTAGTCAGGTTCATCAAGTTCAACTGCCATTTCCAAAACTTGGATGCAGACTGGAAAGAAACCCTGAGCATCGCAATGATACGGGCACACAAACCCCCTATCTCCGATCGAAGATTTGTCAGCATCCTTCGAGCAAACTCTCTGGCCCCGCCAGGCAAAGAAATCTTCATGATAAAGGTCAACAAGCACCGGCACACTCGTGATGAATGTATGGCAGTCGTCTGGGATGTCTTACACGCAGAATTGCCCACCGAACCCCTTTTCTCAAATGAAGGGCATGAGGTCTCCTTAGCAGCACCAGCTTCGCGACAGGGCATGAGACATCCTTTGATCTGGGTTGAGCCATCAGACGGCGATGAATCCGGACTCTTCGGAGTGGAAGACGCGGCAGATCCGCAAGAGGACCCTTACATACACATGCTCAATTTCGAGGATGGCACTAGTTTCGACGAGGTCACCTACGATAAGGGCTCCAATACTATGGAAATTGTCACACTCAATGTCCAGTACAGACAGTTATCCAACGAGTGGAAACAACTGGTTGACACGATAAAGAACCCTTCTGATCACGTAACCGACGATGACTTCATCAACATCATTTTCTCCAAATATCCCGATGATGCCAAGGATTCGATCCTTATTATCAGATTCTGCAACACCAAACTTACCCTCGACGATTGCCTGATCATGGTAAATGAGGTATTGGCCAAGAGAGCTCAAGGCTGGTCATCACTTCCAGTTATCAGCCCCAGTGGCAACTGGCCCGTGCCGTCAGTAGAGCTCACTGCCAAAAGCACCGCCAAGGCCGAAGGCATCGACAAAGGAGATAGAACTCCCCACCTTGCTAGTTAGATCAGCCTCGGGAATGCTTCCAGCAGCCACCCTGAGAACATCTGCAAAAGTCCTCCCAACGAGACAGATCAAGCTTTCGAAGAAAGGAATGATCAACTCAGCATCAATATGCTCAAGTTCGACCCTGCTCCCGGCCATCATGGCCACGGATTCAGACATCCTGCCAGCAAGATGCTAGCTCTGATAGACTTGGCTCTTGAATGAGATCACGAGACCATCAGCCTCGCAGAGTTCAATACCTCCGTTGGTTTGATCAAGCAAATATGGGTAAACTTCTTGGTAATAGAGATCAAGGAAGGCCACATGGAATGTCCCAGCATGACTTCCTTCGTCAATATAATCCAAGTATTTCTGCCATTCAGAGATTTGGATGTGATTACAGTTCTAGACACCAGTCAGACAGCGCGCACCTACGGAGACTGTTTAGCTCTCGCAAGGAAAGCCTTCTTGGAACTAGCTGCACAAGAAAATCACCTCTGGGACAAAAACAAAGCTCAGAAGACTCACAGGGACCGAGCCCTTAAAGCATCACAAGCAGTTTCAGACAACAACCTAGAGGCCGCTTGAAATTACCCGGATCGCGCGCGGGCAACGGCGAGGCGGTTGTCTTTCGCGGATGTTTGGGACCTCGCTTTCGGGAAGGAGAGGAGTCGCCACACGGTTTTGTATTTTGAGCCCAAATGTTGAAAAACGGCTTATGAAAAAGGTGTCATTTTTATTGGTAGCAAAAACTTGGAAAAGGATTTAAAAAGGGGTGTCGTTTTTATTGGTAGCAAAAACATGACAAAAGGATTTTAAGTACCAGAGATTGTTAGGTTCGGAGGTCACGTTACGTTTCGGGAAGAGTATTTTGAGATCACTCAAAATGCCTCATATGACGAGTTTTTCTACCTTTCTCGAAATTTTGTGTGTGTGTGTGTGTATGTTTGCATTTTGAAATGGGGGCTTGAAATCTTGGTTTGAATGTAAAACGTTGATTTTATGATTTTTTGGAAAAGGCGAGCGTTTGAATGACAAACGTCGGTTTTGGAGTTTTTTAGGAAAAAAGGTGCGAGTGACGCGTTTTGAATCTTTAACTTAAGTGTCAAATGTTGACTTTTAAGAAAAGAGCATTTGAATGTCAAACGTCGGGTTTTGAGTTTTAATGATGATCGTTTGGATGCCAAACGTCACTTTGCGCATTTTGAAAGAGAGTTCGAATGACGAACTCTGGTTTTGAACCGGGCATTACATTATTAGCGATTTTACGGGAAAAATCATTAAATGACATGCGATCAACGAATCGTTTTGCGACTCGGACTTTTGATATGTAAATACTATCATGAGCCAAATGGCTCGGACTTGTAATTGACAGTATTTAAAATGCGGTATCAACGAAATCAAACGATCCGGATTTTAAAGGTGCGATCAACGAACCAAACGGCTCGGACTTGTAAAGTTGCGTAATGTAAATGACATTCAACGGATCAAACGATCCGGACCGTTAAATGACATAAAAGTAAAGAAACGGGGTCGGAGCGCCGTTTTAACCCGAGATTACTTCTCTTAGGGAGAGAAGAGGATCTTGGACTAAAATGTATCGGACCCTGTCGATGGTGACGTCTACATTTCAATAACTTTTGACCAAAACGGTTGTAGCGACTAGCGCGCAAACCGAGATGAAATGAGCGTTTAGGGAGAGAGAGTGTTACCTATGGCTAAGGGTTGACTCTTTTGGCTCGGTTGACGTATACGGGATACGGTTTAGTGTTTGGAAAGGTGTTTTGAGGTTGTTTGGTTCGTGTTTGGATGAAATACGAGGTTTTCATGCAAATCGAGACAAAATGGGGCTCGGGAGAGGGTAGAAGTGGTTCATGCCATGGGCAATGGTAAAAATGGATTATATTTTTCTCCTTTTTAAATGTTTTGACAACCCTTGTATTTATAGGGTGATTTTGCAAAAGAGTCCGGACGGACTTTACCTCAATTTGGGGGGGGGGGTTTGTGGTATTTTGGAAATTGGGAGGACTTGCTGGCAATTCTGTTTTGCCTGTAAAACAGTCCGGACGGACTGTGACTCAGTCTCAGGGGCATTTTGGTCTTTTCACTCTGAAATCTGATTGATGTTGACTAGAGGGCTGTGGCATGTGTGCCACGTGCCCCTGTGACTCACCAGGGCTAGGGTTTTCGTCCCGTTATTCCCGGTTTTGTCCGTTTTTTAAATAACTGTCCGAAAAATGTCCGAAACGCCCCCGGAAAGTGCCAAAAAGTGCATTTTTCAGGAAAAGCTGTACTTTTATGTGTGATAACGTGTGTTGAGTACGCTTTGATGTTGGGATGCATGGGGCAGTCTCGGGACATCTTGTTGGCTTGAGAATGGGGAGTTTAACGGGTTCCGGTTAACCTGGAGCGGGCCAGTTAACGAATTCCGGTTTACTTTTAACGGATTTTGATGATCAGGATTTGGGTACTTATAGTTAGCCCCTCAGCGACATCACTTTCGAAGGAAGTGGGGTCGTTGAAAAAGATAAGGATCCAAATCGGGGGATGCCTTATTTGAAAAGACCCGAGAGACCAGCTGGCTGGACCCTTAGCGGAAGGATTCCTACGTATCCCGAGCGAGAATCAAACCGATCGTAGTTCGTAGGTGCAAGGGCCGCGTGTGGGGACCTTGACCTAAGCGAGACTATTGTGAGGCGTCTGAACCTGAGCGAGACTGTTGTGAGGCGTCTGAACCTAAGTGGGACCATTGTGAGGTGTCTGAACCTGAAAGGAGACTATTGTGAGGCGTCTGAACCTAAGTGGGACCATTGTGAGGTGTCTGAACCTGAATGGAGACTATTGTGAGGCATTTGAACCTAAGTTTACTGAAACTTTTGAGGGCGTGTGGCACCTCAGACCGAGATTACTGAAACTTTTCAAGGGCGTGTGGCACCTCAGACCGAGATTACGAGGACGTGTTTGTACTGAGATGAAGGCGTTCGTGCCTTAAGATTGATTTTGGGAGCCCTTCGTGCCTTGGGTGCTGGACTTATGATGACGGCCAGGTTTTATCTGCTGGGGATATGGTGGAAATGACGGGAATGGCTGCATCAAATGGAATTATAACAACATGGAAGGATTGACGTTCTAACGACGGGGTTAGGAACGGGATGTGATCTCGGGAGAGACTGACACATTGCTGGGGAAAAGTGCCCAGAGTTCTAACAGAACTAGTTAGGAATTGGGGATTGATTGACGTTTCTTCTTAGACGAATGGTCTTAGGATCCTGCTGGGGAGGAATGTTCGAGCTTATGATGATGGACGAGGAGGGATTGTTGTGCGGGTTTACCTTGATGGCCGCTGAATTGGGATGGTCGGGCTTACGATGATGGCCCATGAAGTGAATGTTCACTTGCTGGAGTGAAAAGGTATTCGGACTTACGAGGATGGCCGAAGATGGATTTTTGTGCGGGATTACCTTGATGGCCCCTGAAGTGGGATGGTTGGGCTTACGACTGCGGCCAGAGAAATGGATGTTGGTGAAAACCAATGGGAATTTTGATGTCGGGAGACGGAATTGTGATTTAACGTCCGAAGACGGTCTGAGATTTAACGTCTGGAGACGACGTTAGTGAAAACTAACGGGAAATTTATCGTTTGGAGACGGAGTTGTGATTTAACGTCCGAAGACGGTCTGAGATTTAATGTCTGGAGACGAAACGTTACTGAAAACTAACTGAAAATTTAACGTCTGGAGACGAAATTGTGATTTAACGTCCAAAGACGGTTTGAGATTTAACGTCTGGAGACGAAACGTTAGTGAAAACTAACTGAAAATTTAATGTCTGGAGACGAAATTGTGATTTAACGTCCGAAGACGGTTTGAGATTTAACGTCTGGAGACGAAACGTTAGTGAAAACTAACGGGAAATTTAACGTCTGGAGAAGGAATTGTGATTTAACGTCCGAAGACGGTTTGAGATTTAACGTCTGGAGACCAAACGTTAGTGAAAACTAACTGAAAATTTAACGCCTGGAGACGGAATTGTGATTTAACGTCCGAAGAGGGTTTGAGATTTAACGTCTAGAGACGAAACGTTAATGAAAACTAACGGGAAATTTAACGTCTGGAGACGGAGTTGTGATTTAACGTCCGACGACGGTTTGAGATTTAACGTCTGGAGACGAAATGTTAGTGAAAACTAACGGGAAATTTAACGTCTGGAGACGGAATTGTGATTTAACGTTCGACGACGGTTTGAGATTTAAAGTCTGGATACGAAACGTTAGTGAAAACTAATGGGAAATTTAACGTCTGGAGACGGAATTGTGATTTAACGTCCGACGACGGTTTGAGATTTAACGTCTGGGGATGAAACGTTAGTGAAAACTAACTGAAAATTTAACGTTTGGAGACGGAATTGTATTTAACGTCCGAAGACGGTTTGAGATTTAACGTCTGGAGACAAAACGTTAGTGAAAACTAACGGGAAATTTAACGTCTGGAGACGGAGTTGTGATTTAACGTCCGAAGACGGTTTGAGATTTAACGTCTGGAGACGAAACGTTAGTGAAAACTAACGGGAAATTTAACGTCTGGAGACGGAATTGTGATTTAAAGTCCGACGACGGTTTGAGATTTAACGTCTGGAGTCGAAACGTTAGTGAAAACTAATGGGAAATTTAACGTCTGGAGACGGAATGTTAGAAATGTCTAACTAGGATTTAACCTCGGGGAGGGGGTGTTAGAAAGGTCTAACTTGGGGAAATTTTACACTTTTGGGGGCCAAAAGGGGTAAAATTGAAATTGTGAGAAGCTGAGGGGCCAAAGTGGCAAGGAATCTTTTACCTTGTAAAAGAGTCCGGCCGGACTGAGACTGAATTTGACCAGGTTCAAATCAGCAACAGGCCGACGCAAACCAGTGCCATTCCACCATATTTTCAAGCGAGAGAAGAGAGAAAAGAGAGAAAAAATCCTTCCCCTTTTGCGAGTTTTGTCCGAATCTTCGAGGGAAAATCATCATGGATGCCGGTTTGGAACCACGGGCTCGCCATAGGAGGACCGACAACGAGAGAGTGAGGTTGGTGAGGACCATTCGGACCACCGCTCTTCCCATGAATCCAACCGAGTTTAATCCGGCTCGGGACACTCATAAATCCAAGGAAGGGATCGAAAGATAGGTAAACATCCTCCAAATTCTGTTAATTTTTAGAATGTGCCTTCTTTAAATTTTAGGAATTTGATTAGAAATGAGTTAGGGTTCTTGGTGTCCGAATTGGGGCTTTTGACTTTGCTATGTGCCTTTGTCGAAATTGACTAGATTTAAGTTCAATTGACATTATGGGTAGATAACATAAAAATTTTGGTTGCAAAATTCCATGTCTAGGGGTGTTTTCCGAAATTAAAGTAAGTTTAATTTGGGATGGAGTAATTTTTTCGAAATGTTCGAAATGTTTGAAAGTTCTGACTTCCACGGATTTTTTGAGATGTTTTTTGAAAGTTCCGAGTTCGACGAAATCTTTGAAATATTTTGAAAGTTCCGAATTCGACGGATTTTTCGAAATGCTTTGAAAGTTCCGAATTCGACGGATTTTTCGATATGTTTTGAAAGTTCCGAATTCGACGGATTTTTCGAAATGTTTTGAAAGTTCCGAGTTCGACGGATTTTTCGAAATGTTTTAAAAGTTCCGCATTCGACGGATTTTTTGAAATGTTTTGAAAGTTTCGGGTTCGACGGATTTTTCGAAATGTTTTGAAAGTTCCGGGTTCGACGGATTTTTCGAAATGTTTTGAAAGTTCCGGGTTCGACGGAGTTTTCAAAATGTTTTGAAAGTTCCGGGTTCGACGGATTTTTCGGAATGTTTTGAAAGTTCCGGGATCGATGGAGTTTTCGAAATGTTTTGAAAGTTCCGAGTTCTACGGATTTTTCGAAATGTTTTGAAAGTTCCGGGTTCGACGGAGTTTTTGAAATGTTTTGAAAGTTTCGAGTTCGACGGATTTTTTGGAATGTTTGTACTTTTTTGGGATTTTGGACCGTTAATACTCCAACTGGGATGGACATATTTTAGGAAAATGAACCGTTAATGAACGGGTTTTGAAACTGAACCGTTGATACTCCAACTGGGATGGAAATATTTTAGGAAAATGAACTATATCTGTGCTTCATCATTTCGATATGCGTTTGTGCATTCTGTAGATGTTGTTTCTGTAGTAACGTATACTCCCTCCGTCCCATAGAACATTGCCCGTTTACTATTGAGAACGGAAAATAAGGAATAATATTATTAAAGTAGATGTTGTGAGTGGGAGGAGAGAGAATGAGTGGAGAGAATAGTAAATTATAATGGTGTTGTGAGTATTAAAATAATGTAGGAGAGAGAATGAGTGGAGAGAATAGTGATTTAAGGTTTCCTTTTTAGGAAAGTGGGACTTTAAAGAGGGACGCCCAAAATAGCAAAAGGGGTAATGTTCTATGGGACGGAGGGAGTATATTTTTTTTTTCGTGTTCACCTGCAGGGGCGAGGGCCGGTTAACGTTCGCAACTTGAAGAGCAGGGAGCCTTTGAGGCGGTTTGAGCGCTGTGGGAGATGCTCCCAGACGAGGCTCGGGACGGAGAGAGGAGTCCACGGTAGTTTGTGGTTGACTCCATCTTGGCGGGATTTATCAGCGCAGTAGCCGTAGTGGCTTTGACGCAGAGGGCGAGGGTCTTGCATGTCGCTCTGAGCGAGTACTGGTGGGACACGACCCATACATTCCATTTCAGGTGGGGGAGGCGACCGTGACTCCCACTGATTTCGCGGCAATTATCGGGTTGCCATTCTGGGGCAACACACTTGTGTGGGTGGATGGCTACACCCCGGAGCAATTTTCGGAGCTGCTGGGTTTTGATATTTCCGATGCCAGGGGCTTGGGTATTTGGTACGGGCCGATGGAGGCTCATCTAAGGAGGGGTATTGAGGAGTATTTGGAGGGGTCCCTGAGGATGACAGCAGAGCGTCTGGCTCGAGGGTTCTTATGGTTTACTTTGTCAGCTACCCTGTTTCCCATTACTGACACATCATGTCACTTTCCTCTGCTCGGCTCACTGACTGATCTGGACGCTGTGAGAGGGTTCGCATGGGGAGAGGCTGGTCTGGCCGAGCTTTACCATGCTTTGGATAGGTTCTCGCGGGGAGAGGAGAACACATTAGGCTATTTTGTGTTTGCCTTGGATGTAAGTTCCCTTCTTTTTCTCTTCCTTGTCTCATTTGTACTCGTATGTATCTGCTTTGTAGCTGACATAACTTTCCATGTGTTTGACAGGTATGGTTCTTGGAGGTGTTCCACCCGCAGAGGTGGGAGACCAGGGAGGAGTATGCATCCTTGTTCCCTGCCATGTTGATTTGGCAGAAGGCGGCGAAGAAGCCGGCAAAGTCGAGGGAGGGTACTCGGCTAACTTATGAGGAGGTGTCTCTGGCCATGAGCCGAGAGTTTTCTGGGCAGATCCAGCTGACTTGGTGGAGCCGGATTGATGCTTTTGTGGTCCAGGCTACTAGGGACGTCACACATCGGCGGAAGCTACTGGTGGGGCTTCATTGCAATGCGATGTATTTGGGAGAGAGGGTGACCTATCAGCACGGTTCGGGGTCCCTTCCTTTGGTTCCGATGGACTCGCCTCTACACATGCAGTATCCTTTGCTGATACCAATGGAGGATTTGCAGCGGTATAGATAGGGTGTGTTTTATGCTGAGTTTATCATAGAGGGCGCCGACTATGACATCTTCCTGCGGACGAGGCTGAGGAGCCCGCAGGTGCTGCACAGGGAGGGCAAGGGCCCTGCATATCCCTGGGACTACCCGTTCCCTCGCGCTCTGCTGGCGTATGAGGGGCCTGATGGTTCTCGCAGGCGATTGGTGATCCCTATTCTAGAGGAGACGAGGCCTCAAAACAGAGTGGATCCCAATGCTTCGGTGAGTGTTTTGATTTGATTTTCTGTACTTGATAGTAGCATTCTGCAAATGTTGCATCTGTGCTGTCTATTTGTCTTTTGACGACTTTCCTGATTTGCAGGTGTCTGGCCGTACTTACAACCAGGTCGTGAGGCGTATGGATGGGATAGCCAAATACGCCAGGAGACTCGTGGAGTTCCTGCGATGTAGTTCCCGGAGGAGTGCAGCTGTGCATGAGCCGATGCCATCTAGGCCGTCTGCAGTGAGAGACTCGTCTACCTCCGCGACTGGCGCAATAGATTTTAAGCAGGGGTTTGGCCAGTTCTCTGGTGAGACGGCGGGGTTCAGAGCTCATCACTCTTCGTATTCGGGGCACGAGCGAGGAGAGTCCTCAGGGACACAGGCGCGGAGGCGGCCTTTCTCGTATTCCGGCCTTGAGGAATTTGGAGATTACCTGTCCTTGGTGGATCCGGTTGCTGCGGGGCAGTATTTCGAGCGCTCGGATGACGAGCAGGACTCTGAGTAGCCCTCTTTTGATTTATTTTTTTAGACAAAAGTGTGTATTGCCTAAACAATTTGATTTGTACTTGAAAGGGCCTTTGAGGAGAACCCTTGTGTTTTGAATATTTATTTAGTGATTACCTTCCTTTATTTTTGGCAAATAAGCAAGTAGGTTGATCAAAAATAAATAATAATGGGACATGCATAAAAATTCGAACTGGTCAAAATTTATGTCTATATACACTGTTATTTAATTAATTGCACTGTTGCACGAGCCCGGGGCGAATGTGGTGTCAGCAGTGGATGATCTAAACTATGGATGCACGTAGTTTAAACAAGGCTTGAACAGGATGTGGTTTGGATATGTTCCTAAATTTGAGGTAGCTGGCTGCAGAGTTGACCAAGTCAACTTGAAAATAGTCCGGCCGGACTGGGCTTCAATTCCAGTTTGTTTTAAATTGCAGTCCTGTTTTTGCAATTGTGAAAACATCACGTTTGCTTTTGATCAAACACTGAATTTCTCTCTTAAATTCTTGAAGGTTTCCTTTGTTCCTTATGGCTCTATTTCCTAGGTTATCGTCTCAGATGCAAGAACGATACTTGGATAATTTCCAGTCGTGGGTACGGCACCACACGAGGCAAAGCAAGGGTTTTTTCGAGGGTTGTTATGGGATAAAATCGGTTTGGGCTTTGAAGGAGCTCATGCCGGATTGGGATCTCTTGAGAGCTGCGGCTCGCTTCTGGGACATGAGGAGGCACGTGTACAACTTTTCGTACAATGAGATTACGCCCACGTTTGAGGATTTCCGGGCCATACTAGGAGGACCTGAGATGGAGCAACTTGTTCTTCCCTTGACGAGCGGCCTGACCACCGTTGAGAAGTTAGTGTCTTTTCTTGGTATCTCAGCTGAAGAAGCATACGTGATGCTAATACCGAACACGGATTATGTTGATATTTCAGGGTTGGTCGATAAATTTGCCATTGTTGAGGGGAGCATTTTCGCGTGGGACGCTTTTGCTATGTGTGCAATTGCCACTTTATTTACGTTCACGTCCTTGGGTGTGTGCCATCACAGTGTACTAGACCTGGTGAGGTAGTGCCGGAACGGGGGAGACATTGTGCCTTTGATCCTGGGTGAGACGTTCCTTGGCATATGTCGGATGTCGAGCGGCAGCCGATACATGTGGGAAGGGAGTCCCGCTATGCTCACTCTGTAGTTGAGGGAGTGATTGCAGATGGTGCCCGAGGTTCCAGTGTCATGTAATCCCTGGTCCTTTTCTCGATGTCCTTTGGTGATAGGGGGCGATCAGGCTGAACTGGAGCTCTGGATGGCCAGACTCCGCACGCATCACTTGCGATGGTGGGTTCCTCATTGGAAGCTACAAACTTGTCTGACCGCTCAGGAGGGTCTTCTGGTTGTCAGAGTACCGGGGGTGTCCCAGACGTCTTTCTACATTCCATCATTGGTGCTGCGACAGTTTGGGCTGGAGCAGGTGCCGTTGACGGGTTTAGGTCATGCTGCTACCTTCGAGGTGGGATCTCTTCTGATGGAAGATCCTTTGATGCTATTGCTTCTCACGCGGCTGTGGCAACATACGTCCTTTCCTACCAGGGTTCTCTTTCACCGAAGAGGGGGCATTGTTCTATTTACGCAGTATTTGAACTGGTATGAGGAGTGAATGGGGGAGACACAGATGCCATTTTGTGCAGAAGGAGTGAGCTGTTGGGCCCTGATTACCCTGACGGCTCGACTTTGAGGAGGGCCGAAGCGGCGGCTAACCCTCAGGATCGTACTGGGGACGACATGGCTGATTATGAGGCCAATGCTAGTCGGGCGGCCGATCAAAGCATGGATATGATGACTCGGAGAGAGGCAGCTCGTGATAGAGCTAGGGAAAGGGCTGCATTGGCAACTGCAGGCTTGACAGAGGCGTCGGGAAGGGTCCCAGAGCCAGGTAGAAGGACTACGAGAATATTCCCTGTGAAGGTGAAGAATACTCGCCGTGGAAAAGGGAAGGGGAAGAAGGATGAAGGACCAAGTACGGGGGACTAGGTTGACCTTGCTGTCCAGAGTATCCACCCACTGTCATTGCAGACACATTAATCGATTAATGTTTTATTGTTGTTTTGCTAGCGTGTAGCGAGTCAAGAGTTGACCGTGCTTGAACTCATCAAAGATTGTTTTAACGGTAATTAATCTGTAGGTTAATTTAAAGAGTTTTTTGAAACACAAGCGATTGGTGCTTATTTGTTTTTTTTTGTTTTTGAGACCGAACTAATGATGGCTTCCTACGTTCCCCTTTTACAATTGGACTAAGGGGCTCAGGTCACCGTAGTTTGACACTTTATGTGATATTTGAGAAAAAAAAAGACAAAAGAAGTTTCACCCTGTTTTTTACCTGGATCATTATAGGGAATGTATCCAGTTGGGTATTACTCTTTTAGCACTTTAATTTTACTGAGGGGTGGTGTATGGGGAAGGAGAGTTGACTCGTGCTCTTCCTCAAATGAAGTATCTGCGGAGCTTTCTTCCGTTCACGGGGTTAACGAAAGGGTTCCCGTCCAAATCTGCTAACTTCATGGCTCCTCCGGAGAAGATTCTTTGTACCACGAACGGGCCTATCCAGGTAGGCCCCCACTTTCTGAGGGGATTAGTCTGCGTAGGAGGCTTTTCCTTTAGCACCAAGTTGCCTTCTCTAATGTCTCGGATCTTAACTTTCTTATCAAATGCTCGGGCCATTCTGCTTTGGTAGGCACGAATGTGTTCCACGGCTTTCAGTCTGCGCTCGTTGAGTAGAGCAAGTTCGTCATGACGGCTCTGAAGCCATTCGACTTCATTGATTCCGTTTTCCAAGAGGACTCGAAGGGATGGAATTTCCAATTCCACGGGTAACATTGATTCCATTTTATAGGTGAGTGCAAAGGGAGTCTCCCCTGTGGCAGTTCTGACTGATGTTCTGTATCCCCAGAGTGCTAGATGTAGCTTCTCGGGCCAATCCCAACCCCTGAAGGTCATTTTTCTGATTATCATTGCGAAAGTCTTGTTTGCTGCCTCTACTGCACCGTTAGTTAGTGGTCTGTAGGGAAAAGACTTGTGGCGTGTAACTATGAACTCGGTCAACAGTTGGTCACAATCTCCTTCAAAGTGGGTTCCGTTGTCGGATATGTTCTCGTTGGGCACCCCATATCTGCACATGATGTTCTCATTGATGAACTCGGCTACCTTTTTAGAATTCAGTACCTTGTATGATCTGGCTTCTACCCATTTGGTGAAGTAGTCGACTGCGACTAATATGAACTCGTGACCATTGCTCCCTGGCGGAGTGATTTTGCCAATGACGTTGATTCCCCATGTGGTGAAAGGCCATGGCCTAGTCATGCAATAGAGTTTGTGAGGAGGGATGTGATTGAGGTTGGAGAACCGTTGACATTTGTTGCAGCTTCTGACGAACTGGATGCAGTCTGTTTCCATTGATACCCAATAATATCCCATACGGAGGATGATCTGTGTCAATGCTCTGGCGTTCATGTGCGGACCACAGGTTCCGTTGTGAACTTCGTTCATTAGCTCGCTGGCTTTTCCTTATTTACACACCGTAGGAGTGGTCCTTGGTGGCGTTTGTTGTACAACATACCCCCCAGAATGACGAAATGGGATGCCAGGCATTTTAGTGCCATCATGTTTTTGGCTTTGATCCCTTCTTTGTATTTTCGATCTTCATTTGTGAAGGAAGCTTCTCCGTTTTGGAGGTACTGTTAGATTTGATTGTACCAGGGTTCTTCGATCGGTTCATGTTCAACTTCGATCTCACAGCAATAAGCGGGTGTTTCCCGTTTGCCTATTCTTAGGGGTTTTACTAATTTCCCTTCGGGAATTTCGACAAGAGATGCTAGGGTAGCCAGGGCATCTGCGAAGCGGTTCCTGTCTCTTGACAAATAATGGAAAGAGATGTCCTTGAACTGAGCAATGAGCTCCCACTACAAAAAAAGATACTTTTAGGGACTAGTTCTTTTGAGTCGGGAAAATAAGATAGTCCCTGTTATCCACTTAATAAGTCAGCCGGCTACTTACGCCGTCCTAATATGAGTCCATTCAAAATAAATGCGAAACCCACGTTTCACCCCCACTCCCACTATCCTCTCTCTAGCAAACCCTAACTATTCCTTTCAAATTATTGCCTATGAGACGCAGAGGACTGCGGCGCAATTCTCATCTACGTCTTCCCCTACTATTCTCCCTTACTTTCTCTAGCCGACTGCAGCCCAGGCAGCGCAATTCCAGAGTGCCTCCAAGCCATCTGCTCTCCCGAAACTGTTACCGGACGGTCATCACCGCGTGTTAGACGAAAACGATTTGTCCAACCCACATGTATCTCTCTCCCCCCTCACTATTTTACATTTGAATTAGGGATTTAAAATCGATAATTGTTTGAATTTGATTTTCTTGTTGAAATTTTGGGGATTTTTAACTAAAGAATATGCATCTATAATTTTGGAGTGTGAAGTAATTGTGTGAGTTATTTCAGTGAGTATGTGAATGATTTCAGTTAGTGTGTGTGATTTTAGGGCGTGTTTGTGTGTTATTTCAGTGCGTGAATTAGTGATTTCAGTGTATCCATTATTGATTTCAGTGAGTATGTGATTTCAGTATTTACTTTCTCTTGGAGAGAAATACGTTTCTCGCTCTTCGGATCTCTTCTTCAAACTCATTGGACCTGGTGGCATATTTGGTGCTGGTGTGTTTCACATCCTGGCCACCCTTCCACACATTTGTTTGATCCTTGGTATGCTTGCTACTTGTTATTACTAGTTCATAATTGTGCTTTTTATCTTAATTATTTTATTATTTTGGGATCTAATCAGATTTTGTAAAATAAAATAATCAGGGTGAGAATGTGATTTTGATCTCGAACCACCAAACAGAAGCTGACCCTGCAGTTCTTGCATTGCTTCTTGAAGCAAGAATTCCGCTTATTTCAGAGAGTACAGTAAGCCTAGTCAAGATTATGTTTCATTTGAAATAGACCTCTTCAAACGATCATCTCTTTGCTCGTTACTTTAGCCATTACTGTAATGCAGACCTATGTTGCTGGAGATAGAGTTGTTACAGATCCTCTTTGCAAGCCCTTCAGTAAGGGAAGGTACTGAGTAGCCCATTTTAATTTTAGTTTATAGACGCTACTGTACCCTTAATTGCTAAGACAGCTGAATTTCATCAATCGTTATCTTTTTTAGGAATCTCTTGTGCGTCTATTCAAAAAAGCACATGAATGATGATCCTGAGCTTGTGGAAATGAAAAAGAGAGCAAATACTAGAAGTTTAAAGGAAATGGCTACGCTTAGTAGGTACACTCTGCACCCCTTTTTCACATTCCGCTGTTACAATTGGACATATATTTCTTTTATTTTGCCAAGAATGATATTCTTTTATGTGGCCACTTTTGGACTGTTTACGGTTCCGAAAGTAGTTGGTGTAGTATCACAGTATTGGTCAACTATGTGTAGGGTCAATTTTTTCAAGCTTGCATTTCTTCTCATGAATTTTGTACATTGTACACCGTGTTAGATTTTACTTGTTTGTGCTCCATGTGCTTTTTTTTTAGGATCTGATGTATATTGCATGGAAAAGGTGGCATTGTTTTACGTTGTTGGTGTTTAAGTAGTGGTTGTATCTGAAGAGAGTAGAAGCACCTGCTATTGGCTAAATTAGGACTAAGTTCTGATATGTGGTAATTTCCTGTATAGTGGCTGCCTATATTGTCAAGAATTGGTGTGATTTAAAGAATTCTTGTGATACTTGCTCATTGTTAACACATGTAAACTGCCCATGATCTTCATCTTTCTTCTTGTAGTACATAAGACATTTCGAATCATGAAGGTGATTATAAAGATGGAGGAATGTTTAACTATGCAAGATAATCATTTTCTTCTTCCAATGTTTTCGAGTTGAAACTTGGAAGTAGCGTTGATAATGTCTGCAGTTGTCATCTATTTACTTCTCGACTTAATTGTATATCTTTTGTATTCCTAATTCCAAATGTCTGAATTAATTGTTAAATTCAATATTATAGCTTCTCTCATTTGGACAATTACAAACTATTTCATTCTTCCATATTTCCAACCCGTCCTCTTTATTTCATTTTTCCCAGGGTGAACGAGTTGCAAGTGAGATAATCAACCTTCAAGAGAAGGTCACCTGAATTTTTTATATTGATGTTTTTTCCTCACCTGCCCTTTTATTCATATTTATTAAGCCAACACTCGAAGTCACTGTTAAATTAACACTAATATATATATGTCATCCTTTTCACGTTTCATGTGTTAGTAGTGGGATTCGAGTTTCATTGAAGAACATGATGGAAAGTTGCAGATTTATCGGCCCAAGTTATATGCAATGGAGTTAATTTAACTAGTACTAGACATACTTTTTTTTTGTTATCTTAGTATTTTAGAAATTTGAATAAGTACGATGATGTACAAATGATTCAACATTATTTAATAAATTGATTTGTTATTGCTGTTGTTTTGGCTCAATCATATACAGTATATAGTATATGCTTGTGTTGAATTTGTTTTAGTAAACTAACTTTCCGTCCATAATTTTAGGTTGAATTTTACATTTCTTTTTAAAATTCTATTTGGTTGGCTAAAACAGGTTCCCACCAAAAATCAAAAATCAGTTTCCCTCCAATTTTTACCAATTTTTACCGCTAAAATTAAAAATGTCCCCTTTACTTTTTAAGGTCGGTTAATGGTGGACCTAATTAAACTTTTGGGACGGTGACGGGGGACCCTAAACTTTTTGAGTCGCATGTTATTTAGGACCCCTGTTTCCCGTCCCAAAGGCCGACCTAAATACTTTTAGGGACGGTAAATGGACTTTTAGGGTCGGCATTTTGTTGACCCTAATACATCAATTTCTAGTAGTGTCCTCCATGTACGTGTGGTACTTCTGGAGGCCAGAATCTATCGTCTTCCATTTGTTGGACACTTGATTGATGATCAATGCTGAGTCTCCGTATACTTCCAGTTCTGAGATGTTGCGCTCAAGAGCAGCTTCTAGGCCGGCTGTGCAAGCTTTGTACTCTACTGCATTGTTGGTTGTTTCAAAATTCAGTTTGATGGCTATGGGGGTATGCTCGTCTTTAGGATCGACCAAAAGCATTCCAATACCATTTCTCTTGGCAAATTTGGCACTTCCACGACAGTTTTTGGTCGACCTGTATGGCTACAAAATAGAGGAAAAGACAAAGAAGCAATGTCAGAAATCACCCATGGCAAAACTCCAAAGAAATAGAAAAAAAAATTCATTGGGGGATTTCATCGAACACTTGGCGTGCACACTAGAAAGTCATGTTCAAGGACGCAATTGGCTACCCAAATCAATCCCTCCTACAATCCAAGATGTGTAGGGATCTCATACATGTGCCAATCTAACATCAACATCCAACAAAATTGACAAAATCAAAGTCTGCAACAATAGAACCAAGTTCTAGAAAAATAGCCAATTTGACGAATTAGGGGTTCCATGCAAGGGATTCAATGCAATGCAATGCAAATAATGAAACAAGATTAAGAAAGACATTCTTACCAAACCCTCGCGGATATCATGGGAAATATGCATAGGACGATCGAACATGTAGTCGTCCCGGGGATAGTCTTTCCCAAGCAAATGGCTACCAAAAGTTGGATTCCTCCCTTTTTGAGCCATAGATAATGGAAGTAGGAGAGAAGGAGAGATTGATTGAGAATAGAAATCAACAAATAACACACATAAATCTCAGAGGAAATGCCTTTGGTTCGGACTTGCAGAGAGAGTTTGAAATGAGGTATTTTGAAATAAACAGGCTGCTGATGTTTTATTGCCTCGACAGTGATTGTCCCGCGCGAGACAAACTCCCTAGAAAAGTACAAAATTGTCCCTGACAATAAGCATCTACGCAACGTCAAAATTCAAAATTTTGATACAATTAACCTTGGAAGTGATACCCTAGCAAGGAAACGTGGAAAAATTGGTACCGCAAGTCACGGAATGAGCCGAACGTGGCATACACATAATCGCCTGATATGGCATCCAGTCACATGAAATGATTGATCAAGAGATCAAGTCATCCAGCATAATTCGGAATCCAGATAGGTGAATTATCTCTTGGTTAGTCAAAGACAGTAAATCACTCCATCAAAAAGCCCGATTCAGAGCCCAAACAGGTGAATCGTCAAATCAAAAGCCCGATTCAGAGCCCAGAGAGGTGAATCGTCAAATCAAAAGCACGATTCAAAGCCCAGACAAGTGAATCATCATCAAAATCTCGATTCAGAGCCCCGACAAGTGAATCATCATCCCCAGCAAAAGCCCGATTCGAAACCCAGGCAGGCGAATTGTCACAAAACCAACAGGACACAAAGGACCGGATAGGTAAGCCTTTGTTTTCTAATATCTTTCCCCACAGGTTCGGATCCAAGACAGGCAAATCTTCATTCAAAATTGAGTCTTGATTTGATTCCTCAGTATGAATTTGCCTTTTCAAAAATAAAATCTCCTCGATTTTCAAAATACCTAAAGCAGCCTTTTCGTGTTTTGGAGTCGAACTACGTTTTGGTCTGATTCTCCGATAGAGATACGTAGGAAGCCGTGCGGCTCGACCATCTCGATGTCCAGAATGATGTCTTTTCTATCGACGACATGACTTCTTCCATAAGACTTGTCACCGAGGGGCTCTATAGACACCCCATTCTAAACCCATCGGAGCAGCGTAATACCACTCTAAGTCTCGCCTTGAGTCAAGAGTAGAAATCCACCATTTCGTCATGTTTCGTTAAGTTTTGACTAACGATCGTTAGTTTGGACTGAACTTCATACGAGATAACGAGGGAAGGACAGAATTGTCCACTGGCAGCCTTGTCCCGCCCAAGACATGGCTTGTCTCGTGTGAGACTAAGCTTCTGCAGGATGTGCAGAAATCAGTTTCCTTGTCGATTTCAAACTCTCTTCTTGATAAATCTTATCAATCTGGTTCTCCAATGATATTTGAGTTCTGGAATCTTCCTAGGGTGGTATCCCAATCCACCTTTACCTCTCTAACCTCCTATAAATACTTGATAATTTCTAGTATTTCAACCCCCAGATCCCTGATCAAAAAACACCATACACACACATTTTGTGTGTTTCTTTCCCTGAAATATTCCTACAAAATCACCCTAAATCACCTAAAGTTTGTTTATCAACCTTGTTGATCAACAAACAATGAAGTTCGAATCAAGGATTGAGGCAAAACTCTGTCCGCATCAAGATTGGAATCTAGGATTGAGTCGAAACTCTGTCTGAATCTCTTCTCAAACCAAAGGTAATCTTCCTTCTTTCTTTATTATTCTAATTGATTATTAGAGTGGTATAGCACATTAAATCTAGGATCGGCCTAGAGCCTCTCCAAATCATGGGGACGGTCTCGAAGCAGTCAATCCTATATTCCGTTTAACATCGTTAAATGGATACTTTTACTTATTTATTTAAAAATGTCTTTTTCTTTGAAAACCCCCTTTTAGCAAGACCGATCTCCGGATTGGGTGGAATGGGTGCTCCTTGACCTTCTCATTCCATAACTTAAGCCCCGAACCCAAAATCTTTCAAAAAAATGGTTTTTCTATATTTCCAATCAATAATATAGGTGGCGACTCTAAAAATAAAAATAAAAAGTTCGAGAAAACTGAATTTTCCGCGAATCGCTACAGATGGTTCTAGTCACAATGCTGTAGAATGCCTTTTGAGGTTCACACCTAATGCCAGAAAGCATAATCCACTTTCTGTCAAACATGTGTGGGTTATCAAAGGATGCTAACCTCAGGACCTAAAAGAAGGGAAAATTACCGTTGGGTCCTTCATCCTAAGTCAATTTATCAATTAGGCTACTAAAATTTCGAATTTAACCAACTAATCACTATTGGAATCAAAATTCCACCAGATCCCTTGCCTAATTTTATTGAGCTTTTATAATTACGAAACTACCCTTGTATAAATATATCTTTTCTCTTGCCTAGGGCTTTGACGTGTCACTTTTCACGTCATGAGCAGCGGACAGAGAGAGAGAGCGAAGGCGATTTTGAAACACGTTCAATTTGGTGAGTTCAAATTTGTTTAATTGTTTGATTGTGATCAATTTAGAAGTCGATTGCTTTGTGATTTGCAATATTGTTGATCAATTGATTTTGGATTTTTATTTTTTTTATAGATTTGAATTTGAATTTTAGATGATTGGAGAACGGAATTGATTTATACGATCATCGTTGATGATTCGTGAATATGATTTCAATTCGAATTGTCTGTTAGTTGTACTAGAACATGATTCGACCTATTTTTACAGTTTTCTATTAGTTTCCAGTTGTCTGTTAGTTGTATATTTTAAGTTCACAGTTGTCTGTTAGTTCAAACTTTGTATTACTTATGTTGACAGTTATTTTAATTTTGTTTTATTTTTTTTATATGTTGCAGATTAATCAATCTTCAAAATATGAATCCTTGTATAATGGTTTTGTTGAAATATGGGGATTTTACAGCAGTTGAAATATTTAGTAAGCTTTCATCTTTCAATGCATTGATTGATTTTGCTTGCAATAGATGGGAGGGTTTGAAGAAGGAATTTATGCATTTTTCGTATGCTTTACCTGGGAATTCTACTTGCCTATTACATAATGAGGATGATTTTACGAATATGGGAATTGTTTTAGGTCGTAGTTCTATTGATTGTATTGAAATTCATTTGACACAAATTCTTACATTGGATTACAATGAATCGTCCTCATCTAATATCTCAAGTATATGTAATAGTCATGAATTGCCTGTTAGTTTTTTTCGTCATCCAAATAAGGAATTGAAAAGTGCAAAGTGGGGTAACGGTATAGAGGGTATTGGATAGGTATTTGAAGGTGAAATTAGTGAGTTCAGAAACAAGTTGTGTAAGTATGCTGCAGCTGTCGGCTTTGACTTTGTTTATTTGAAAAATGATAGTGAGCGTATTACTGCCAAATGTGTTCACAAAGATTTGAGAGGTTGTCCGTGGAGAATTCATGCATCTATTGAAGCTTCCAATGGATTTTCTTATATACGGACTTTTGATCGGAATCATACTTGTGGGCATGTCTTCAATTCTGGACATTGTTCTTAGATTACCTCTGATGTTCTTTGCGATATTATTGTTGATGATATTCGTTCTAAACCTTCGTTAGGTCCTTCTAATGTTGTGAAGTTGTTGAAGTTAGATTATGGATTTGACATCACTTATAAAATTGCTTGCACTACTAGAATCAGGCCTCTTACCGACGGACATTTCCGTCGGTAATTCTCCATATCCGTCGGTAAATGGGCATTACCGACGGAAATAGTCCGTCGGATTCCGTCGGAAATAATTCGTTGGTAATACCGACGGACCATTTCCGTCGGTGATACCGGCGGATAGTCCGTCGGAAAACAGAAAATTCCGCCGAAAATTGTCCGTTGGAAAGCAGGTACGCCGGCCGGTTTGCCGGAGCCATTGCCGGAGGTTACCGACGGATATTTCCGTCGGTAAATATTAAAATAATAAAATATTAAAAACACTTACCGACGGTTAAATCCGTCGGAAAAATTAATATTTACCGGCGGATATGTCCGACGGCAATTTGAAACATTTCCGGCGGATATGTCCGTCGGTAAGCTGGAACTTTTCCGGCGGAAATTTCCGTCGGTAATCAATTTTATTTGTTGTGTTTTTAATTATTTACCGACGGAAATATCCGTCGGTAATTTGACCAGATTTTTTTAAAAAAATTCTATTTTATTATTAAACCACCTGTAAACATGTCGAACCTGTTGTAAACAAATCCCAACATAAAAGAAACACAAACAACCTACAAACAAAGGGAAAAGGGGTAATGGGAAAGGGATAAGGGGTAATGGGAAAGGGAAAAGGGGAAGGGAAAATGTTTTGTTTGAACATCAAATAAAGTGAAACTGTATCAAACAACCTAAAGCGAAAGGGGAAAGGGGAAAGGGGAAAAGGGGAAAGGGGAAAGGGAAAGGGGAAAAGGGGAAAAGGAAATTGTTTCGCTTGGGGAAAATGGAAGGAAAAGGGAAAGGGAAACAAAATATATTTGTTTACATTACATGCCAGCCAAATAAAATGAATGTCAATCAACCACGACCCCGACCACGAGCGCTGCCGCTACCGCTACCACCGCCACTACCACCGCCACTTCGCCTAAGGTATTGACCGACTGACTCATCAGAAGCGTTACCGCTATTACGTGGCTGTGGCTGTGGCTGTGATTGCAAATTCATGGTAGCCAAGTATTGTTGCATGCGCTGCTCAAGCTGTTGCTCCAATATACTCTGCACCTGGGCCTCCACCTGGGTGTGCATCTGGGTCTGCAATTGGGTCTGCACCTGGGCCTCCACCTGGGCCTGCACCTGGCTCTGGATCAGCTCCACTCGCCTCTCAACCTCTCTGTTGACCCGATCATCAAACGCTTCTTGATCCACATGATGACTGTCGCCGGAGGAAGAAGATGAAAAGTATTGCGTAGTAGGGCTGCGGAATGGCATGTTAAAATACCCCGCACCATGTCCTCCGAATCCAGGCAAGCGGTCTCCCTTTGGTTGCTTGTCTCGGAGGACAATGGCCGCCCAAAGCTTTTCACGAAAGGCGGGCCGCTCGGTGCTCTCAGGAGCCAAACTTCCTTCTTCAATAGCCTCCTCACGAGCCCGCCTATCATACTCGTTCTGAAAAAAAAAATACATTATACACTATGGTAGAAAATAATATTTCTTTAACTAAATAATTTATAATTTACTAATAGAAAATACTATTAACACTTACATAAAGTGCAGTAATAAGGGTTGACCCATTGTGGCCACCGAGCCATCGGCGGCCTCCGCAGTATGTGTAGCCGTAAACACGGCGACGGCATCGGCCTCATCATCTCCGTGTTTCTTACGCTTAACATATAAAAAAATTAAAACTTTAAAAAGCCTATCAAATAATAACAATATATGAATCAAATAGAGTATTGCTTAATTTACAAACGGATAATAAATGAAGTAAGTTTACCATTCTGGACCAAGTCTCGCTGAAGTTAATTAATCCTCCAGTGTGCACACTCCCCCGCCCCTCTTGTGAGTTCCTATTCTTCTTTGCAATTTCTGAATTTTTTTGAAATTTCTCACTGTTCCAATAGGCTTCCCACTGTTCCCACGCACCAGTGGAGAAATTAGCTGGAGGCAAACCATCATTTAGCCACTTTCTTTTCATGTCGTACACTTTCCCAGCGTACCGCTTAGCAACCAAATTCTTGAAAGTCGCCTCGATTTGAACGTCGGTAAACCCAGGGCATGAATATATGTGCTACAAAAATAGTAAAAGTAGTTAAATAAACAAGGGAATAGTCTACAAACATTACAAAGGAAAGAGAATTAAGTAATTTTACCTTAAACTGGCAATACCAGATAGCGTACACCTCTTTTGATATTGACTTTGGGGTGGGATAAAATTCCTCAAAATTATACCCACTGAATAAATCCCTAAACCATCTAGCAGGATCTTGACAACCACCATGTATAAACCTATAAGATATTAATTAAAAAACAATATATCAATATATATACAAATAAAAAGACAATAATAAAATGTAAATATTATATATATGACATTTACAATTAAATAATACTTACTGGCCACTGGGAGAGATAGATATTTCCATTTTTCCTTCCTCATTAATAATTGCGTCCAAATTAACCCGTCCGGATGGTTCACTAACTGGAACACTAGAGCTTACATTACCTTGACTGCTCAAATCATCATCACTACGTCCTGAACCAGACGTAGAGCCCCTCCCTCCAGTCCTTGGTGAAACAAGACGATGGACAAAACCCGAAACCTTCCCTCTCTTTGAACGATTGCCACCTCGACCCGACATATCTAAACTAGTATATTATATATACAAATAAAAACAATATATCAATATATATACAAATAAAAAGACACTTCATAATCAAAAATCAACACAAATTGGTCTCGATAGTCGGTTTAGGTGGATGTGAATAATTTTAAATATTAATATTTAATTCTTTGTTGTTAAGTATATCATTCTCTAGGGTGAAAGGACAATTCATGTCCATTAGGTTTAGAATTGGGGTCGGCTTCTATCCCATCCCAAAATACACGTATGAATTGCAAATATCACTTTGTCTACTTGCTTTATAATCGAAAATCAAGCAATTTTAATAGACAATAATGATATTTACAAATCATATAATCGTGCATAATTTTTATTTTTATTCATTACCATAGCATGCATAATTTTGATCAATAAACAAGATGAGAGTCGTTATCATCCACAACTATCAAAACCCTATCTCAGCTTAGACCAAGAAAGACAGAGCAAACAAGTTCTCGACTGTTTGAGCAAAGGATTTTCTATTTAATATAGGCTTTTTCAGTTTCACTGTCCTCCTCTCTAAGGATCTCAAACATCACAGCCATGTTCTTGACGGTGCTGTTTTACTCTTCCTTTGGTGGTATACGGTCACAAGTAAAAACAAGGTAACGGTATAACACCGGTGAAGAGAAAACAGAGCTTTCCTCCAATTTTTCAATCTCCACCTTCCATTTACCCAAGATCACGATTGCGAGAATCTTCCTCATGAGCTTGAAAGGCTGGCGGTGTTGCCCTCAATCTCACGGTTGCTTTGCATGTTTTGCGAAGCAACCATGAGATTGAGAGCAACACCGCCACTTTCATGCTCATGAGGAAGATTCTCGCAATCAGATCTTGCAAATGGAAGGTGGAGATTGAAAAAATTGGAGGAAAATTATGTTTTCTCTTCACTGGTGTTATACTGTTACCTTGTTTTTACTTGTGACCGTATACCACCAGTAAGAGAAAACAGACACTGACAAGAACATGGCTGTGATGTTTAAGATCCTTAGAGAGAAGAGGACAGTGAAACTGGAAAAACTCTTATTAAACAGAAAATCATTTGCTCAAACAGTGGAGAACTTATTTGCTCTATCTTTTTTGATCAAAGATGGACGGATTTTGATAGGCGTAGGTGAGAAAGGCTCATCTTATTTATATATATACATATATGTATATTTTTATTTTTTATTTTTTATTTTATTTTTTATTATTATATTTATTATTATTATTATTATTATTATTATTATTATTATTATTATTTATTCTTATTATTATTTTATTATTATTTATTTTATTCATTTATTTATTTTGTTTTTTTTATTTATTATTATTATATTTTATTATTATTATTATTATTTATTATTTATTATTATTATTATTATTATTATTATTATTATTATTATTATTATTATTATTATTATTTATTATTATTATTATTATTATTATTATTATTATTATTATTTTATTATTTATTTTATTTATTTATTTATTTTGTTTTTTTTATTTTTATTTTTATTTTTTATTTATTTTATTTAATTTTTTTTCATTTTTTTTACTTATTTTTATTTATTTATTTATTTTTTGTTTTTTTTATTTTTATTATTATTATAATTTATTATTATTATTATTATTATTTTATTATTATTATTTATTTTATTTATTTATTTGTTTTGTTTTTTTATTTTTATTTTTTATTTATTTTATTTATTTTTTATTTCATTTTTTTTACTTATTTTTATTTTTATTTTTATTTTTTTTTTTTGTTTTTTATTTTTATTTTTTATTTATTAATTTTAGACATTCACCCCCCTCACTCCCCCTTTGACTTTACACAAGCCATCTAATACAAATTAAGAACAAAGATGGACATGAAGCATATAAACATTTATAAAAACAATCACAAATCCTTGTCCGGATAAACAATGGTTACAGTTTGCACAGAGGAGACAAACAGACCAAATAGCTCATAACAATAAGCACATATTCTATTATCTATATTACAATCAAACATAAAACTGAGCCTAAATTAATATGCTATCTGAAGTCCTTTGAGAAATCTTGTGATGGTGTTTGAGAAATAGAAAGGAGAAATCCTTACCAGAAATTAGGAAAGAATCGGCGGCAACGGCGGCAACGGCGGTGAATGTGAAAAATGAGAGAGAGAGAAAGTGAGAGAGAGAAATCGAGTGTTGGAATCCCGAAAATCTTGCTATTATGTTTAAGTAAATAAAAAATGTTTAAAAAAAAGGGTAAAAGCATGTTATGTATAGAACTCTAATCCAAAAGGAAATGGAATGAGTGGAATGCCAAAATAATATAAACTTGTCACTTTGAAAAGTCGAGTGAAATGCCAAAAATAATGAATTATAATAAGTCGGGTGAGAGAGAGAGGAGGGTATATACCAAGAAAAAATAAGGGGAAAGACATGAAATGCCAAAAATAACGAATTATAATAAGTCGGGTGAGAGAGAGAGAGGAGGGTATTATTATTTATTTATTTATTTTGTTTTTTTTATTTTTAGTTTTTATTTATTTTATTTATTTTTTATTTCATTTTTTTTTTACTTATTTATTGGCATAATTTACTTATTTAGGAAACTTTAGGGACCTATGATTTGTATTAGGAGGTTTGCAATAATAAATCTGGAATCTAGAGTAAAAGGGGTGAGAAAATCGCAAGTGTATTTCTTTTTAAACAAAATCATCTTAAATCATAAATTAAATTTGACAATGCAATGGACTCCGTCTTTGGGTCTAAACAAACATCCAGCATATGATTTATTTATTTTTTGAACGATACATCCCACATATGATTAAAACACATTCCTTGCCTCTTCCATTACATATTACGCACAAAAGATATGTTAATAATCATACATTTTTATACAAGATCAACCATTCAAACGCACAGTATATTATCCCAAATCAAACTCAAATTTAACAATTCAAAATCCATATATAGCCCCTTTCAACAGATCAAAAAAAAAATAGAAAAATATTCCTTGCTCTATTTTTACGTTATAAAAAAACAGAAAAAATATAGTGGAGATGGAATATCATAAATATTCAATGTACAAGATTTAATTTCAAAAGGTAGGCTCAATTTACCGGGAGTGATTTTAAACGGCGGAAGTTGAACGGAGGGAGGGCGGACGGCGACGGCAACGGCGCTGGAAGGGCAACGGCAACGGCAACGGCAACGGCGAATCAACGGCGAATCAACGGCGCTGGAAGTGATTTTTAAGGATTTAATGAGAGAGAGAGAGAGAGAGAGAGATAGAGAAAACGAGGGAGAGAGACTCACCGGTGAGAGACGACGACGGAGAGAGACGGCGTTGAACGAACGAGGGCAACCGCGCTGGAGGAAGTGATTTTAATTTAGACCTAAATGATCGGAGAAGGCGTAGGGTATATATTTATACGTATTATTACCGACGGACGGAGTCCGTCGGTATTGCCGACTGCAGCTTTTACCGACGGAAATAATAGAGTTACCGACGGACCGAAATGAAAATTTAAAAAAAAAACCCGGCAAATGAAAATTATTTTTCCGTCAGTAACCCTTTTATGTCCGTTGGTAATATCGACGGATTTTGTCCGTCGGTAAAATTCCGTCGGTAATAGGGTTGTTTCTAGTAGTGTTGGAGGGCTGTTGAAAAGGCAAAAGACATTGTGTTTGGTGAAGCAGAATTGTCTTATGATAAGCTTAAACCATACTTTTTAAAGATGAAACAGTTGGATCCTACTAGCCACTTTGTTCTTGATGTTGACCCATCGTCCTTTCACTTTAAAAGGTGTTTTGTGTTGTTTGGGGCTTGTGTAAAAGGTTTTCGTTCATGTCGGCCTGTGTTGTTTCTTGATGGGGCTCATTTGCACGGAAATTACAAGAGTATAACGTTGGCAACAACAGCCAAAGATGGAAACTCTGGTAACAATTTACCCGACATGCGCTAGCTTTACTCAAAATTGCATTCAGTTCACTGTTATTTACATAAGTTCACAGTTGTTTTATATTACTTAAATTGCCTTCAGTTCACTGTTATTTACATAAGTTCACAGTTGTTTTATATTACTTATATTATTATATGTATTCTTTTCATTTATAGGTCTTTTCAATGTCGCTTTTGCTATTGTTTCTTCGGAAGATATTGCTAATTGGACATGGTTTCTTCAACAATTGGAATCTCTTATAAGAGGTATTAGAATTACGTTTGTTTCCGATCGTCACCAAGGGATTATTTCTTCAGTGAAGGCTGTTATGCCTCAGATCCATCATTCTTTTTGCCTATGTCATTTGAGGAATAATTTGAGGGATAAAATGAAGGGATGTTCTATAAATTTGCAGCAAAAAATGGTTCAAAAACTCTTTCAGTCTGCAGTAGCTCCAACAAAGGAAATTTTTCATACTTTGATTGAAGAAATGAGGAACGAAGGTGGCCCCAAGGTCCGTGAATTTCTTTCTAACCTTCCACCAGCTAATTATGCACATGCATACTTTGAAGGCAAACGTTATGGTGAGATGTCTTCAAACGCAGCTGAATCATTCAATTCACAGTTTAGAGAAGCTCGTGGACTCCCTGTTAAAGAATTAATTAATCAAATCAGGCTTAAGTTGATGTCGCAGATGTCCAAGCGTAAAGAAGATTCATTAAAGTTGAATACTGTTTTATTTCCAATCATGGAGAAAAGGTGTAGGGATAATCTGGAGATGTGTAGGTCATGGATAATACATTCTTCAACCGACAAGATATTTAAAGTCCATTCAATTCCATCCATGGTTGTGAACATTGAAAAATTCACATGTTCTTGTGGAAAGTGGCAGCATGAAGGGTTCCCATGTGTTCATGTCGTTGCTGTTCTGTCCAATTGCACAGAAACTCCTTATCATTACATTGAGACATATTTTCATAGTATCTCCTATAAGAATTGTTATGCTCATGCTATTCAGCCTTATGATTCATTTGGAGATGAATCAATGGCAGTGGTTGATGAAGAAGATCCTCCAATACTTCCTACAATAGCAAAGCGTCCACCAGGAAGACCAAAGAAGCTTCGAATCCCTTCAAAAGGAGAGTGCTTTAAACGCAAAATGAAATGTGGCCGTTGTGGTAAAATAGGAAATCATAATAGAAAATCTTGCAAGGAGCCTATGTAATAATTTGATGGTATTTTTAGATTCTTAAACATTGATCATTGTTTTGACAATTCATATTTGGTTTTTACAATTTAATATGAGAACATTTAATGCAGTTTTAAACATTAGTGAAATTAAGTTCACAGTTGTTAACTTAAGTTCACAGTTGTTTTCTGAACTTATGATTCAGAAATGCTTAGTTTTTATTAAGTTCATAGTTGTTTTTACTAAGTTCACAGTTGTTTTATGAACTTATGATTTCAGAGATGCTCATTTTTTATTAAGTTCACAGTTGTTTTTATTAAGTTCACAGTTGTTATCTGAAATTATGCTTCAGAAATGGTCATTTTTTCTTAAGTTCACAGTTGTTTTTCTTAAGTTCACATTTGTTTTTTAAACTTACTATTCAGAAATGCTCATTTTTTGTTAAGTTCAAACTTTTTTTTGTCATATATTGGTTCACATTGCAAAACATTCAAAAAATACAAAAACATAGAAAAGCAATACATTCAAAATACATGATATCTTCATTAACTAAATAATACCAAAATAAGAAAGTACTTGTCCTGAACTACATATAATTTAACCCGGAAACTAATTTGTACCTGTTCAGAAGCTAAAATGTTTACCACAAAAATACATATACTTCCCATGAATTAAACTGAGACCTAAATGTTTGATAACCTACTTTAAAGCTAAAATATTTACCACAATAATACATGTACTTTTCAGGACTTAAACTGAGAACCAAATGTCTGATAACTACTTAAAAGAACTAATTGGAACATCACCTATCATCTGGTATGTCATCCAGATCTCCCAAATCTAAACTTGTTGTATAAACATCATTCAGAAAGTCTTTAAACATTTGAGCCCTAAATTTTTGGACTTCTGTCTTGGAAATCTTTTTTTCAATTGTTCCTTTCTTCAACATTTGTTCAACCATCTTCAAAACCATAACACCACAATCAACACTTGACGCAGGCTGCTGAGGACATTCTTTGATCGTAACAAAATTTTCATATTCAGGACTATCTTTATTTGATATGATCAATGCCTTTGTATGTTCAAACTGAAAAAAAAAAAGAAACAAAAACATTAAAGTATAGTTAGTCTAGTATTTATGTTGATGGAAAAAATAAAAAATAATACTTGAAATAATAGTGTAGTAATCCATTTACCATTTGTCTAGCAGCAAATTCATATTTGTCAGGGCGACCTTTCTTAGGGCGCAATGTGATATAGAACCTATACTCTTCGTCTTCTGTATCAAACACCAACAATGTCTAATGTTCTGCACGGTTTTCAGCTTGATCTATGTGAATTGGAATTAAGATAAACCTCTTTCTCTCTTTGCAATATTTCTTGAAAGGCCCAATTTGTTCTTTGACAATGTCTTTGGACCATTCATTTCTCAGATAGGTCTGCAAAATAGAAAATATCACTTAATATATTTCACTAGACTAAAAGAAAGGAAAAAAAATCATATCTACAAAAATAATACTCATGCATTTGTCTATACCGATGCATTTGCAGTAATTACTCCTACTGATTTGTTTGATGGTGAGGAATTATCCATAATTTCTTTGTTCTTCTCAACCAATATCGACAAATATCCATCAATCACCTGTCAAAAAAAATTAGTTATTGTTAAACAACTGAGAATTTAACAAAAACAACTGTGAACTTAAAAGCAAACAAATAATCAACATATTGCGTCCTCGGTTGACTTGTCATGTGCAATCTCAAGTAAATGCTCAACACTCACATAAACAAAATCTTTGGCCCATGCACTCCCTCTGCACCATAATTATTTTATATATAAATATATGAGTCTCAACATAATTATTACGTAAAATGTTACTAAAAAGGATAAATGACTACTTACTTAAAACCTTGAAATGCCAACATCGTATTGTATTGTTGGACAGTTTCTTCAGCAATATTTTTTGTTGTCAAACTGAAAAGTCTATTGAATGAAGGGTGAGCTTCCTTAGCCTCAACAATTTTTTCTTATTTTTCTTCTATTTTCTTGCCTTTATCTTCAACTCTCACAATTTTTCTTCTTGTTTTTCTTCTGTTTTCTTCCCTTTATCTTCAACTCTCAACATCTTTGATTGACGAGTTGGTACATGAAATTCAAAAGCATCATCAACAACCTTCTTTCTTGTTCTGTCTTTCACATTTTTAATCATCGAACGCATCTCTTCAGTTTCAGTTTCTGCATTAACTTTCTCCTTTCTCAAATTCTCCATCATTTCTTCAAGCTTCTTCTTCTCAGTAACATGTGAAATTTCCATTTCTTTCAACTTATTTTCATAATCAATCTTCAAACAAATGATTTCATTTTCTCTTTCTTCCTCTTTCAGTTTGTTTTCTTTCATCAGTTCCTCCAATTCTTCAACTCTCAAAGTAGCTTCCTTCAATTCTCTAAGAAGCTCCTCATTATCAGCAATCAGCTTCTCCTTTTCACTTTTGAGATCATTGATCTCACATTGGTATTGTTTATCAGTGCTTAATGGTTCATTTTGATTCTTTTCATTCTATTCAGCCTCCTTGGGTCCAGTGAGGTCAGGCGTTTGCAAAAAATTCAAATCAGTCAAAACCACATCTCCTGAAAAAAAACCTATTTAAAAAAAGGTTAAAAATCAATTAAAGTATTGTTTGTGTCATTACTCATTAATTTAAGTTCACAACTGTGAACTTAATAAAAACAACAATGAACTTAAGAAAAAAACTTTGATCTTAACATAAACAACTGTGATCTTAACATAAACAACTGTGAACTTTATAAAAACAACAGTGAACTTAAGGAAACAACAGTGAACTTAAGGAAACAACAGTGAACTTAGGGAAACAACAGTGTGCTTAAGAAAACAACTGTGAACTTAAGAAAACAACTGTGAACATAAGGATATTGAAGACATTCACTGATTAGAATTGATTCTAAAATTTAATATTCTTAAAACAACTGATGAACTTAAGAGCACAGTTGTGTAAAAAACTTTGTAAAAGCAATGTAATGAAAAAATTAAATCACTCACAGTTCTTACTAACTCTTGAGATGGAATGCTTTGGTTTGGAAAACCTTCTTCATTTCTACTCCCTTCCTTATTCAATCCTCTTCTTCAATCAATTCACAATTTGCAAACATTCGAATTTCTTCATTGGTTAAAACCAATTCTTTCTCAAGAATCTATTTATCAAAAAAGAAAAATCAAATCAGTATACTTAATATGATGCTGAAAACAACTGTAAACTTAACAACAACAATTGTAACATTAATGTAAACAACTTACTTCATTACCAACCAATCGATCAATACGCTTTGCCTTGAAATTTTCAAGCTTCAAGGGCAATTCCCACTTCATAAATCTAGGAACAATCCTCCTATCTGGAAGTCCTCTGGTATGCTCATAGAACCAATTCTAGAAAACAAATAAATAACATAAAAGTGTTTTTCAGTATATGATATATTATATAAATATAACTATGTGAATAGCAAAACGAAAACAGACACACTTACAGATAGTGCAGCAACACATCCAGACACAAGATGGGGAGTCCTGAAATTTTCCCTGATTGAATTCATCAATTTTTCATGAATAGCTCCAGCCCAATTGTAGCTCTTCATGTTTTCAATATCATCCACACATTGAAAAAAAGAGTGTGGTACAATATCACCCGAAGAAGCAAAAAACAACGTTGCCATGGAATAAACTGTAATCAACTTTACAAAATCTTCAACACAATCATCTTCTTCACTGTTTCCTAATCCTCTGATTACATCCTTGAGCTTGGATGTTTTAATTCTACTCTTCACATCTGGAAATCTTTTTGCTGTTAGGGAACATGACGCCAAACTCCCTCTTGATCTTGATTTAATATCTAATTCTGTCTTTCCTGAAACTATTCCAAATATAATCATAACATCCTTTGGTGTGAATTCAACAAATTTATCTCCAATCTTGAATTTATCGTCTCCTTTAACATAGCACCTGATCAAATCTGAAGTAACAAGATTTGATTTTCTATAATAGATGTTCTTGTGTGTAATCAATGCATTGAACATGTTGAAAAATGGTGATTTTTTCAACATGTTCAATTGTTTCGGTTTCAATTCAAATGAATGTAGAAGCTTTACAGTTGCTTCTACATTTGATCTGAAAGAAACAGTTAGTTTCTTCGCAGTGTCCCTTTTTTCTTGTTCTTTTTTCTCATCCTTTTTCTTCTCCTTTTTTTCTTGTTCTTTTTTCACATCCTTTTTCTTCTCCTTTTTCTTTGAAATTTTCTCCCTTTTCTTTTTGTTCAAAATTTCCTCCTCCTTGTTCATTAAAATTTCCTTCTTGTTCTTCTTCACAATCTATAAAAACAAATTGAGAAAAAAAACATATTAAAAACAACTGTGAACTTAAGAAAACAACTGTGAACTTAACAAAATTGAAGGCACTAAATGCATGCAAAATTTACCTTGGGCTGTTGTTCAGTGGTTTCCATTTCCTTTCTCTTTGATCTTCTTACAGGTGTTTCAATTGATTGTTCAACAGATTTATGTTGGTGAGGGGTTTGCATTTCCTTCCTCGTTGATCTTCTTAAAGGTGTTACTTTTAACTGTTCTTGAACGGAAGGAGGTGAGGCAGTTGGTGTTCTCTCAGAAGAGATAGAAGATTTAGAATTTTTTCCAAATGGTTTATATGTCATAGCCTGCTTCTTACCCATCTACAAACACAACAGTGAACATAACAAAAAACAACTATAAAATTAATAAATTTGGAGGCACTAAATGCATACATAATTTATTAAATAGCTACAGAATCTCAGTAAATGCCAACATAAGGCAAAAACAACAGTGAACTTGACAAAAAAAATGTAAACTTAACAAATTTGGAGGCACTAAAGGCATGGAAAATTTATCAAATAGCTTCATAATCACACTAAATGCCAACATAAGGCAAAAGCAACAGTGAACTTAACAAAAACAACTGCAAACCTAACAAATTTGGATGCACTAAAGGCATGCAAAATTTATCATATAGGTTTATAATCTCACTAAATGCCAACATAAGTTAAAAACAACAGTGAACTTAACCAAAATAACAGCAAACTTAACAAATTTGGAAGCACTAAAGGCATGCAAAATTTATCAAATAGCTTCATAATCTCACTAAATGCCAACATAAGGCAAAAACAACAATGAACTTAACAAAAACAACTGCAAACTTAACAAATTTGGAAGCACTAAAGGCATGCAAAATTTATCATATAGGTTTATAATCTCACTAAATGCCAACATAAGGTAAAAACAACACTGAACTTAACAAAAACAACCGCAAACTTAACAAATTTGGAGGCACTAAAGGCATGCAAAATTTATCAAATAGCTTCATAATCTCACTAAATGCCAACATAAGGCAAAATAACAGTGAACTTAACAAAAACAACTGCAAACTTAACAAATTTGGAAGCACTAAAGGCATGCAAAATTTATCAAATAGCTTCATAATTTTACTAAATGCCAACATAAGGCAAAAACAACACTGAACTTAACAAAAAGAACAGTAAACTTAACAAATTTGGAGGCACTAAAGGCATGCAAAATTTATCAAATAGCTTCCTAATCTCACTAAATGCCAACATAAGGCAAAAATAACAGTGAACTTAACAAAAACAACTGCAAACTTAACAAATTTGGAAGCACTAAAGGCATGCAAAATTTATCAAATAGCTTCATAATCTCACTAAATGCCAACATAAGGCAAAAACAACACTGAACTTAATAAAAACAACAGCAAACTTAACAAATCTAGAAGCACTAAAGGCATGCAAAATTTATCATATAGGTTTATAATCTCACTAAATGCCAACATAAGGTAAAAACAACAGTGAACTTAACAAAAACAACAGCAAACTTAACAAATTTGGAGGCACTAAAGGCATGCAAAATTTATCAAATAGCTTCATAATCTCACTAAATGCCAACATAAGGCAAAAACAACAGTGAACTTAATAAAAACAACTGCAAACTTAACAAATTTGGAAGCACTAAGGCATGCAAAATTTATCAAATAGCTTCATAATCTCACTAAATGCCAACATAAGGCAAAAACAACACTGAACTTAACAAAAACAACAGCAAACTTAATAAATTTGGAAGCACTAAAGGTATGCAAAATTTATCAAATAGCTTCATAATCTCACTAAATGCCAACATAAGGCAAAAACAACAGTGAACTTAACAAAAACAACTGCAAACTTAACAAATTTGGAAGCACTAAAGGCATGCAAAATTTATCAAATAGCTTCATAATCTCACTAAATGCCAACATGAGGCAAAAATAACACTGAACTTAATAAAAACAACAGCAAACTTAACAAATTTGGAGGCACTAACTATATGCAAAATTTGTCAAATAGGTTCATAATCTCACTAAATGCCAACATATGACAAAAATAACAGTGAACTTAACAAAAAAAACTGCAAACTTAACAAATTTGGAGGCACTAACTATATGCAAAATTTGTCAAATAGGTTCATAATCTCACTAAATGCCAACATATGACAAAAATAATAGTGAACTTAACAAAAACAACTGCAAACTTAACAAATTTGGAGGCACTAATGGCATGCAAAATTTATCAAATACCTTCATAATCTCACTAAATGCCAACATAAGGCAAAAACAACAGTGAACTTAACAAAAACAACTATAAACGTAACAAATTTGGAGGTACTAAATACATGCAAAATTTTAACAAATAGCTTCATAATCTCACTAAATGCCAATATAAGACAAAAACAACAGTGAACTTAACAAAACACAGATCTAACAGATGACAAAAACAACTATGAACATAATTTCAAAATTTTCAAAATAAATATAGAAGAAAAAATTTTGAACCCTAAAATTTGGTAAAAACACCGTTCGAAACAACAATGTACTTCAGATTACAGATTTTTGTGAGCATTACCTTTTGATAAACAACTATGAACTTAATTTCAAAATTTTGAAGTTCATTCCAAAATTTTCAAAATAAATATAGAATAAAAAAATTTGAACCCTAAAATTTAGTAAAAAATGCATTTGGAACAACAATGAACTTCAGATTACAGAGTTTTATGAGCATTACCTTTCGATTTTGTAATGTATTTGAAGAACAGATGACGAAGAGTGAAGGACCTTCAATGGAGGTTGCAGAGAGAGAAATTAGAAGAGAGAGAGTACCAAACTTGAAATGAGGGTTTCGTAAACGACGGTTTTCACTATACACGATTGTGGACACGTGTAGCTTCACCGAATGGCATAAGTGTCAATTACTCAGTGGCAAAATTGTAGTTTTCGTTGTTTATAAGGGACACGCGTGTATATTAGTAAGCCAGGGACCAAATGGTCGATTCCAATATGCCATGGATTAGTTGGTTGAATTCATTAGAATTAGGGACTAATTGGTAATTGCCCCCTAAAAGGATAAAGGGGACCTCGTTATTAAATGTTTATTTTTCAGGTCCTCTGCTTAATGGCTGGTCACTACAAGTAAAATCAAATGAATGGTATCTTGATAGTGGATGTTTAAGACACATGACTGGAGATAGATATTTATTGGAAAATGTCATTGAAGCAAGCGGTCCATCTGTAACCTTTGGTGACAACAACGAAGAAAAAACAATTGGCTATGGAACAATTAGGAGAGGAAACCTCACCATTGAGAAGGTTTCACTTGTTGAATGACTCAAGCACAACCTCCTATACATTCTCAATTCTGTGACAAAGGAATGCACTGCAACTTCACTTCTTCAAATTGCTTTATCAAAGATGGCATTTTCGGAGTCACATTACTCACAGGGATTCGTAAGAGTAATATTTATATTATTGATTTAAATTATATATGCAGTATTATTAATCTCTATTTTGTAGCTAAAAATGTGAGCGAAAATAATTGGCTATGACACAAGCGCTTAAGTCACTTGAACTTCAAGTATCTTGCAAAAATTGGAAGGGAAAACCTCGTTCGCGGTTTATCCAAAGTGGTTGATCATCATGTAGAAAAGTGTCGTGCTTGTCAACTTGGTAAACAAACTAATTCGTATTTCACCATCAAGAACGCTCCATCAACTTAAAGATGTTTACAACTGATTCACATAGATTTGTTTGGACCCGTCACCACTGCTAGCATTGTAGGAAATAGATACACTTTAGTAGTAGTTGATGATTACTCAAGATATATGTGGGTTGAAATGATGATCACAATGAACGATGGCTATGAAATTCTACCCTTACTTTTTAGACGGCTCCAAACCCAAAAAGAAGATGACATCATTAGTGTAAGGTCTGATAATGGAACAGAATTCAAAAACAACGGTGTTGCTTAATATTGTGATGAACATGGAATTGATCACAATTTTTCTAATGCTGGTGTTACATAACAAAATGGGGTTGTGGAAAGAAAGAACAGGACATTGATTGAGGCTGGAAAAATAATAATTTCTGAAGCCAAGCTTCCTCAGTAATTTTAGGGTGAAGCAGACAACACATCATGCTTCACTCAAAATCACTCCCTCTTTAACAAAACCTATAACAAAACTCCTTATAAACTTTGGAGAGCAAGAACCCCCCAACATTGTCGTTTTCAAAATCTGCAATTGCTTTATTCTATACAAAGAAAGAGAAAATAGAGGTAAATTTGACGCTAAGGCTGATGAAGGTATTTTTGTTGGATATGCTAAACATTACAAAGCTTTTCATGTTTTTAATAAATCTAGTTTAAAGATAGTAGAATATGTCCATGTTACTTTTGATAAACATTCTCTACTTTAGCCACATTTGGCTCTAAATGTTCCTGATAATTTTGTTGAGTCTAATGAAACAGGTAAAACTTCTAAAACCTCACCTGAGCCAAATCAAAAACCTCAAAATCACTCAACTCAAGGATATCCATCAACCTCAACTGAACCTCCCTCAGATAACTTTAAAATTGCATCTGAAATTCCAACTCCAGATGCATCTACAAGGGAAGATTTAGATGAGAATTTACCCATTCCACAAATAGAACCTCTTTGTCAACTTACATTCAATGACTTCACTGAATGATCTAATGATGTACCAATAGGAGATCTTCAGCAAACCTATGTTCAACCAGATTTACCCCCCGAGGTTCGTGAAGTCAGTAATCACCCTCTCTCAAATATCATTGGTGATTTGTTTCTGGAGTTCAAACAAGGAGATCAAACTATGATAAGCATACTTCTCTTTTATCTCAAATTGAACCCAAGAAAGGTGATGAATCACTCCAAGATTCTAGTTGGGTTGTTCCTATTCAAGAAGAACTCAATCAATTCGAAAGATGTAAGGGTTGGACATTGGTTCCTAGACCTTATAATCAAGGAGTTATAGGTACAAAATGGGTGTTTAGAAACAAGATGGATGAGAATGGAAGCATCACTAGAAACAAAACAAAATTGGTTGCACAAGTATATAGGCAAGAAGAAGGAATTGATTACGATGAAACTTTTTCTCTAGTTGCAAGCCTTGAAGCAATCAGAATTTTCTTGGCATATGCATCTTACAAACGTTTCAAAATTTATCAAATGGACATTAAGAGTGCTTTCCTCAATGGTGAACTTCAAGAAAACGTGTACGTGGCCCAACCTCCTGTATTTGAAGACTCAAAATTTCCAAATCGTGTAAACAAACTTCAAAAGGCTTTGTATGGATTCAAACAATCTCTAAGGGCATGGTATGAAACTCTATCAAAATTTCTTCTAGAAAAAGGCTTCAAACGTGGTAAAATAGATACAACTCTATTAATTGCTAATATAATAATCATTATTTACTTGTTCAAATATATGTTGATGATATTATTTTTGCCTCTACTAATTAATTATTGTGTAAGCGTTTTGAAAATCTAATGAAAAACAAGTTTGAGATGAGCATGATGGGAGAATTGACATTTTTCCTTTGGCTTCAAATCAAACAATGTGATAAAGGTATCTTCCTCAGTTAAGCCAAATAAACAAAGGAGTTAATCAAAAAGTTTAGACTGGAAAATGCTAAAGCATATGATACTCCCATGGCTAATGGCAATAAACTTGATAAAGACCTAAAAGGTAAAAAGATTGATCAAACCCTATATCGAGGTATGATTGGCTCATTACTTTACTTAACTGCTAGTAGACCAGATATTATGCTTAGTGTTTATGTTTGTGCTCGTTATCTAGTTGATCCTAGAGAAGCACATTTAAGTGCGGTCAATCGTATAATCCGATATCTCTCTACAACTACTAATCTTGGACTTTGGTATTTCAAATATTCGAATTTCGAACTTGTAGGTTATTTAGATGCATATTATGCAGCTTGTACCATAGACAAGAAAAGCACTAGTAGAACTTGTCACTTCATTGGAAATTGACTAGTTGCTTGGGCCAGCAAAAAGCAAGCCTCAGTTTCAGTTTCAACTATAGATGCTGAATACATTGCTGCTGGAAGTTGCTGTTGTCAAATACTTTGGATGAAGCAAAAGTTGGTGGACTATGGAATCAATGAAGGAAATTGCCCAATCATGTGTGATAATACCTCAACAATTTCAGTCTCCAACAACCCTGTCATGCACTAAAAAACCAAAGACATAGACATCAAGTATCATTTCATTAAACACCATGTGGAAAAGGGGAACATTCACTTAGAGCATATGGGGAAATAATATCAAATTGCTGACATCCTCACAAATCTCTTGACTCCAAAAGGTTTATATTCCTTAGAGGAGAAATGGGTATGCTTGAACTTAAATAAAGTCTATATGCTTTTTGTTACTAACTTGTATATTAAGTATGTTGTTTAGGATAAATCCTGTTGAGGTTTCAAAACCTCACCCTTATTGAAACCGCGTGATTCAAACCGCATGCATCAAAACCGCGTGGTTCAAACCGCATGCATCAAAACCGCGTTTCAACAATTGGAAAAATTTCAATGTTTTTCATTTTATAGCTTTGAAGAAGCTTAAGGGGTTTGATATTTTCCTTGTTATTTTTTTTAAAAAAAACTATTATTATTATTTTTTTTGTTTATTATATCAAACTGCATGCCACGTAGACCCAATTAAGTCTTCTATATTTATTATTTGGTCCTTGTCTATTTTGAGACAAATTAATTGTATAAAGATACTTTTGCAATTATTTACCCACGTTATTTTAAAATTTAAATGCATTTAATGCAAAAGTAATATTTCCTTAAACCTTTCACATCAGCCGTCATGGGGCTACGTGAAAGATTTGAAAGGGTGGAATTGTTGTGGTGGTTTACTTAGTGGGATAGTGGAACCATCATCACCTATTTTCACTCCACCATAGGAACACCTATATATACCACTGTCATGCTACACTTCCAACTCTCCTGATACCAACTCTCTGTCACAGTACTTTCTTGTCACTATTTGCACTTTTTCTCTCTTTATTCTCTCTCTTAAAATCTGAAAAATCCATGGCACCAAAAAGAACAAGTGACACTGCAATTCCAAATCCCCTATAGTTCCTAAAGCTCCTAAGAAAGCTTTCAACGACATGGTACATCTCTAATCACTTAATCCTTGGTTTCTGCAAAATACCATTGTTGAACTGTAAGAAAACCCTTCGTATGCTTATATAATTTTTGGATGATTGAATCTTCATTTTTTAATCATTTTGTTTGATTTCTGTTTGGTTTTGCTTGCATTGTTGTATGGATTCTAGTTATGTAATTTATTTGATAATCTAAACATATATAGGTTGCTAATTTTAGGATTTACAGTTTTTCGGGTTTTTGAAACCCATTTTGTGTTATTCATATTTTCTTGATGATTCTGGACGAAACTTGTGTTTTTGTTCTTTTATTGTTGTTTTATAACCATTAAGGATCATTTTGACATGTAATATGCTGATTTTGGTGAAAATTTATCATATATCTGTTATTGGTGTTCTTGGTGTTATTCGTATGTTCATGAACTGTCCATATCAATTTTCAGAAATATTGCTATATGTTAGGTTGTATGATTTCAAAATCATGTTTTCTATACTTAGAATTTTTTTTGAAAATTTTAAATTGAATATACCTTAGAACCTCATCTCTCAAAACCTCTCAGTTTCTTGCTAAAAATTGCATGTTTACCTTAGAATAAAACCGAATGGTAAAACCGCATAGGTTAAACTACATGATTGAAACTGCATGGTGCTATTATTTTAAACCGCATGCTGCTTTTCATTTACTTCGTTTAAGGTTATGCTACTTATTTTCATGTTGATATAGACTGCATTCCTTCTAAAATCGCATGCTATTTCTACTCTTGTTATTGTCTGTGTAAAATTCATAGTTCACTTGGTAGTTGAGAAATTTTCATTTTCTCAACCGCACTATTGCTAAACCGCATCTGTGCTTAAACCGCATGTGAACTGTGACTTTTTGAAATGGATATAACTTAATAAATTTCTTCTTGTAGGACCCCCATTTCTTTCTACCAAGCTGGGAGATAACAGAAGAAGAGTTGAAGCAAGATGCTTTAGGAAGAGAGATGATAAGGAAGATGAAGGCTTCTGGAGTTCTCCCTTTGTTCAACAGGAAGCAACATTACACCATACCCTCTTACGTTGATCAATTATATGCCAATGATGTTTCTGGTTTGAGAGATCTAGGCAATGGAAGGACAATTCCATGCCTGACCGCCAATGTTCAAGGATTAGATGTAACCATAGACTATATGACATCAGGGATACCTACGAATTCAATGTACCAAAAGCTGGATAGAGAGTGTCACAAAAAATTCAAGATGCAATTGCGTCTACAACTGCTGGCCTGCCAATACTGACTGGGAAGTACAAAGCAGTCCCTATTAAGGATTTTGGGGAATTGATGCCCCACTTATGTTTCTTGACTGGAAAGTCTACCTGTGGAAAGAATGGGAACCACAATAACTTCATCGGCCAACAATGGATGTACTGCTCAACAATCTTCTCAGAGATTCCCCTCCATTAAAATTTTGATGAGAGAACTATCATCTCACATAGACCTCTACAAAACCAAAAAAAAAAAAAAGAAGTTGATCAAAGATGGAGACTCTTCTGCAGGCTCCTCACTGCTATCTTTGCCAAATATGAGCATCTGGGGGAGCACAAGCAGCTGAACCCAGAGTTGATGGTGGACTGGTCAAATGGTGAAGAATCCCTTGGCATGAGTGTATGTCATGCATTCAGGTACAAAAATGGGGATGACACCTATAAGGAAATCTGGAACAGAGATTCCTTACCCACCAAGTAGCCATACATGGCCATGAATCCAGAAACAACTGATGCTACAATTGGCAAGGTGGTTAGGAAGGCAAGGAAAGGAAAGGACAAGGTTGAACCTCCATTGAATAAGTCCAAGACCGCACCACCTCTCAAATTGCGTGGTGTTTCTGTTGCTGGGCCAAGTAGGGCCAAGAATCTAAAGAAATTAATTCTTGTAGATGAACAAATGGTAGAAGAAGATATTGAAGAAGAGGTTGAGAATATGGTTGAAGAAGCTGATGAGGTTGAAGAAGATGAAGAGGCTAAAATTCCAACTATGGAAACTGCTGCAAAGATTGCCTTAGAGAAGATTACATCTGATGAAGCCCTACTGCGGTTTAATAGAGAAGAATTTGAGAGGTTAGAAAAGAGAAAGGAAGAGAGGGTAGCAGCTAAAGCTGCCAAGGGAAAATAAACTACACCTCCCCAACCGCAACCATCCCCTCAACCGCAGTCTTCCCCTCAATCGCAAGCTTCGATGAACCGCACGCTAGTGCAGAGGTTCAGGGGGAGACTCCCAAGAAGCAGTTCAAAATGGCATGCAAGAAAACCTCAACCAAGGGGAAACCAAGGAAAAAGACCATTGGAGATGTCAAAAAAGGAGTCCAGAAGTTCAATTACATCTCAAAGAGGTTGGCCCAAAACTTTGGGAAGTTTGATGAGTTTGGCGACCTCATTAATCCAATGGCTGGGGAGACTGACTCCTAATTTAACAAGGAGTCCTCCTCATCCTTAGAAATAGACCTCAACAACTCTAACCTCCGCTTTAAAGATTACCAAACCCCCTCCCTCCTGCCTTCAATGAGTGGTCTCCTCAACCTTCAGCTAGGCTAGCCATTTCAATATCTACTAGGAGAGGTACTAGTAATGATGATGAACCTCACCCACCTCCTAGACCTCACCATCCAAACCCCATTAGAACCATGATGGAGGATTGGACAGAGGATTCACTATTCTTTGTTGAACCTCCTCCAAATTCCCAAATTCACTTATCTCCTCCTCCATCTAACCTTAGGGAACCCTCACCTCAAACCCCTCCACCTTCACCTCAACCCCAACCACAACCTCAATCTTCATTTCCACATACTGACACCCCATCAACTTCACTTTCAAAATCCCAACCCCAACAAACTGCGGTTCACTCCTCAACTCCACCTCAAACTGCAGTCCCCTCAACTTCCACAATTCCTCCCCCCACTCAAACCGCACCTCAAACTTTACCCATCCAAATCGCACCTCAAACTGTTCCACCCCAAATCATTCCAACTCAAACACTTTCAACCCAAACACTTCCCATTCCAACCCCTTCTACCCAACCTTAACCCCACTCAATCCCAATTACACATATCTTCTAAAACCTTTCCTCGCACTTCACCCAAACCGCACCCCCAACCTAAACCACACCCATCACCCAAACCTCACCTCTTATATCAACCTCACCCCAAACCTCCTTTCCCCAACCTCCTTTTGTCTCAAACATTCCTTTCTCCTCTATCCCTCTTTCAGATTATTCCCAACTTCTCAATGCCTTGCATATCATTTATGGCCAACTTTATACCAATCAAGGTCACATGATTAAGTTGGCTTCAATAAACCGCACTCTACAGGAGCAAGTGCAATCTCAATCCCTGGAATTGGCTAAGCTGAAAACTTCATTTGTTGATGCCATTAAGAGGGAGAGAGACATAACAAAGTCTGTCAAAGATGCAACTGAATGATTTCAGACAGGACCTGGCCACTGGAGTCCTTCAAGCCCTTGTAGATGCAGTTTCTAAACAACAACTCAAGGAATTACTTGATCACCTCACTGAAGTATTTTGGAATACAATAGACACAATCCTTTTGAGGTTCAAAGCTGAATTGATTGAAAAAATTAGAAGCTCTATACCGCATCAAGATTCTAGCATGAGGTCTGTATTGGACTCAATGCAGGCAAACATTCAAAATGATGCTGAGATTCTAAGGGAAAGGTTGAAAATGAAGATTGATCTTGTTAGAGATGGTCTACCGCAAGGTTGATCAGTTTGACTAAAAAAGTTAGAGATATGCTTGAAGACTTGAATGAAGGGATAAGAGATAAACTCAGATTCAAATTTTATGAAATGGATAATACCTTCAGGGGGAGTTTTGCTGAGCTTGAACCAAGATTGTTCTCATCTCAAACCGCATCCCAAACCACAATCCAAGATATCGTCCATACTTTTTATAACACTTTGAATTCTTTCATTCAATTGCAACTCAATGTAATCTTGGATGGAATTAATGAGAAGCTTGATGAAAATGCTTCCAAGGCTGATGAGATCAAGGAAGAAACTGAAGCCAATACTAGAGCGATCAGAGCCAATAGTGCTAGAGTGATTTCAGTGGTTAAATCATTAAGGGGATTGGAAGCTGGTCAAGGGAGAACTCAAGAAGAGGTTATAAGACTTAGAAGAACCTTGAGAGCTAAAAATTCTGCCATCAATTTTTCAGGAGCCCCTATTGTAGATGAAGTTGTGAATGGACCTCCTGCTCATAATTATGTTGATTTATATGTTCAGCAGGTTGTTCCACTCCAAGATCGCCAGTAAAACCACACTATAATTTTGCTTCTTTTGTTTTGTTTTACTGTTTTGTTATTTTCATTCCTACCTGTAGTTGTAAATTTCAAACCTCTTTGAAGGTAGTAATGAAAGAATGCATAATTGTTGATTCCAAAACTTTGTTCATTTAAACCGCTTGTTTGTAAAACAATGAATGCATTGTTTTAAACCTCATGCACATATACTTAAACTTAAACTCATATTTTGTGCTTAATGTTTAAACATTCAGTTTAAACCGCATACTTAAACTAAAACTCATATTTCTTATGCATGCACCGAATGCATTTCTATACTTTTAATTTGTAAGTTTTAAATCGTTCATTAGTATAGAAATCTATAACTTAGGCTAGTGTGTGCATTGACTTGGGACATGATTTACCATGTTAATTATTATGGACATATTTTTACCAAATACAATGTTTTGCATTTGCTATAGTAGGTAATGGCATCAATCAAATAGGAGGAGATTGTTGGGTATGCATACTTTAACCCTCCTTGCTTTAGCTTTAATTTGATTGATACCATAACCTCATCTATATTTTCTGTACTTTAGGCCCATATGTAATGAAGCTTAGACTTCAATTTTTAGTACAAGTCCAATTTATAGAATAAGATTATTTAGTCTTGAAGACTGGCAATTGTATTGGACATGAGGTTTCAAGTCAAGAGGTTTTAAAGTCATGCAAAACCGCAGTGCTAGTGCAAACCTCATGTATGAAACCGCACTAAGCAAACCGCTAGTGCAAACCTCAACATAAAATCGCACTCAACAGACTGAGTCTCTCAAACCTCATCCAATGATTGAATATTTGAAGTTTTGGACCACCTTTTACTGATTGATCCACGTCAGCAACGTTGAGTTAACTACAAGTTAAATCAACGTGTCTAACGGTCACTCAGAGTCTAAAAAAATTTTGAAAAGGTGACAGATATCCTTCATCCCAGAATGTCAGGTGAGGTCCGTACAACCTTATCAACAATTTCTGAACCAAAGGAAAAAAGTGAACATGTGTACCAATCAGACCGCATCAGCACTGTACTTGCTACAGATGTTCCAAACAGCTACATTTGGTGCATGGGTATAAATACCCCCAATCTTTATAATTTGAAGATTGCTTGAGAATATCCATTTGAGAGAGTCATTTGAAGATTTGAATAAATTTTCAGATTTACAGAATTGTTTGAATTTTTATCTTTATCCTTCATAGCTTAAAGAACAAATCTCCATTCCCAGAAATTCAAGCCTTTATAACACTTCAGATTTATTGTGCTTTAAATCATACAGATCTAAATAGCCTTTAATCTTGATAATCACACACACACCTCACTTGATTAATCACATAGATTAAATCATTTAAGATACACCGCTTAAAGTGTAGGATTTGCTTCATTGTTTAGATTTTAGATTTGAGTTTGATTCTTGTAATCTTGTAATCTCTCTCATCATCTAATACAAAATCTAGTAGTTATAAAATTCAAGACTAACCATCTTGGTAGTAGATGCAGATCATTTACGATTGAACTACTCCAAATCTTGTTTTCTTCAATTTCTGCATTTTCTTTACTGTTCATCATTCAAACTAATTTGTCTTATCTGTTTGATCTTAATAGGTTTCCCAGATTTGTGAATTGTGTTTAAAGTTAATTATTGTCAAATCTCACTTTACCGTTTTCTAAACCTCACTGTCAAACCTCACTCTGTTAATAAGAAATTCTGCTTGCAAGAGTGGTTTTGTAAGTAAGAGGTTTGTTTTTCAAAAATGGTCGAAAAATTTGTAACATATATTCACCCCCTATAGCTGTTTTTCACCCTTGTTGGCTCCTTTGGGACCAACAGAAGCAAATAAATCACATTCTGATTTGTACATCAGTGTTTGGGCAGGAGCCATGAAATACCAGGTTAGAGGAATTTATGGGGATCAATATGAAGTTGACTTGAATATTAAGGAGTGTTCTTGCAGAAGATGGCAGCTTTCAGGTATACCTTGTGGACATGCAATTTCAGCACTAAATCAAAACAATATGGACCCAGGTATTTATGTGGCTGACTGGTACAAGAAGGAGACTTACATGAAATCTTATGAGAATATTGTGTACCCTATGAGGGGTAGACATGTGGCCACAAACTTGGGTGTATGTGTATCCTCATGTTGAGAAAAAGATGCTGGTAGACTTACGATAAGGAGAATCAGGAAATTAGATGAATCAAATAACAATCCCCACAAGTTAAGAAGGTACCAAGACACTATTAGATGCAAAACATTTGGGGATGAGTACTATAATGCCATGTCATGTCCCAAAAAAATCAAAAGAAGGTAGGTGGAGATCAAGGACATCAACTTCAAATATCTGGAACAAATACTATACTAGAGGAGGTTCAAACAGAACCTAGTAGCATTCAAACAAGGAAAAAGAGAGCAGTAAGTGCAATTAATAACTTTCTTGAAGTTTATTTGATGTCATGTTCTAATTTACATTTTTTTCTTAAACAATCATAGGTGAAGAGGAAACCAAATGCAAGTGAGATATTAGAGGACAATGAAATGGAAACAATAGCTCAGATGGCAGCAAGTACAAGAGCAGTAAGTGCAACTAATAACTATTTCTTAAAATGAGTAATGTTGTTTGATTTATTTTCTTAATTTTTTAATCAGACTATTGCAAAATGAAAGACAATTGATGAAAGCAATCAAGTAAATGATGATCATCAAGGGAAAAGTAAAAAACAAGTGAGTATTTTTTTCAAATAACGAATACACTTCAACTTAGTTCAGAATATGATTTGAATTGTTTTTTTTTTCAGATGAGCAAATGTGTAAAGTCACTGTCACAAGGTTCATCTATGAACAAGAAAGGCAACAATGACAAAAATCCTTCAACCATGTCTTAAGATAGTGGTATGATGTTGCAACCTGGCCAAAGAATGACTATGCCTACACTGCCTAATGCTATAACAACAATTGGAAGGACATCAATTCCTACAACTTCATTATGTAGAACTGACAAAGGTGTATTACATTGTCCTCAATGCGAGCTGCAACAAAAGCAAGAAGGGGTGATAAGCAATAGGAAATGAGAAAAGTGGTTTTTGGTCATGGTGGGTCTTTTGTTGAATTTTTAAGTACTCGAAACAAAACTTGTCATTTTGGTTGTTTTGGATTTGCACAAAACTTGTTTAATATTTGAATTTTGGCATTTTTGTTTTTTGCCTTAATTATGTCCAACATTGTGCTTCATAGATACATTAGGGTTGTTTGCTCAATTGCTAATGTAGATGACAATAGTTGTGAATGTAAAGTTTGGTTACTGAATCCCTTCTTTATTAAAAAAATTGGGTCTTTTTTTTTTTGTAAACAGAGTACATGTAAAGAAAGCGAAATTGGTTATTGAATTCCTAGCATAAGCCAATAATGTTATTTTTAAACATTTTCCAAGTATACAAATTCTAACAAAACCAAAATGTGCCACACTAGGCTAATTCATCCATTTAATTTTACAGATTCAACATCTATACATATATAAAAAGAGAATAGTGTCTTTTGGTATTCTTTCATTTCAAAAAAAAAAAAAAGATTTTTCCTCCAAAATAGTGACAATTCTAAAAGCTATTGTTAATAGTCTTTTTAATGTTTTCCTAATAAATGTTTAAAAAAAAAAAACTAAAATATCTTGCAAAATAATTGGACTTATATTCAATCAAGATCCTTCAATTCTTAATCCTTATCGTCAACCTTTTTTTTATTTTTAACATCAATATGGATTTTTTCCAAAAAAAAAATAATCAACATGGATACTTTTGGCGTTATTTATTTAATTTTAAGAAATATACTCTTTCTGTCACACTACAAACTACACACTTTTCTCACAAGGTATCCCACTACAAACTACTCCCTCCATCTCACCCAATTTAGAATTTTCTCTTACGACACATAAATTAAGAAATATTAATATAATAAGAGGAGAGAATGAGTGGATGAGGTATTGTGAGTATAAAAAGTAAAATATGAAATAGAACGATTGAGGGGCATAGTAAGGAGATTGGTGTTATTAGTATAACAAGTGATTCTCATTGAATATAAAAATAATATAAACTTGCCATTTTTGAGATGTTATAAGTCGAGTGAGACACTCAAAATGAAAAATTGTCCTAAGTCGGGTGGGACGGAGAGAGTATATACTTTCTAAAATTGAAATATTTATATATTTATATTAATGGGACTCGCATATCATAATTAGAACAACAACTCATTTTCTCTCTCCAACCTCATTTTCCATACTTAAAACACTCAATCAACTAACATTTTATCTTAATTTCCGAGCAAATAATAAGTGTGTAGTTTATAATAGAATGGAGGGAGTTTAATCTAACTGAACTTTTCTGATAATCACCCAATTTATATAAATGAAATTTTATTATTTCATGTTTATTTATTTACTATTTTACTGGTTTTATTGATACCCCACATTATATAGATGAAAATATTAATATATAAAAGACTTTGCTAACTTTTCGGTGTCAAATTTCAAAAAAAAAAAAATCTGGTGTCATGCACCTTTCGACGAAAGAGCCATTATTTCATGTTGATTTAAGATTTATTTTTTTTTGGATTTTATTTCATTAAAAATTTGGATAAATGTTACATTAGTTTTAACTGTAGTTGTTAATTTTGATTTTTGTTCATTTAATTATATCAAAATTATACAAATTATAAAAAATACCAAAAGTCGATACAATTGTTGTCATAATAAGGCTACTAAATACTTTGAATAATTAGATGATTTTGTTTTAATTATTACTACTTTGTCTCTTAATGAAGCCAAAATCTTGTAAAAAAACGCGTTTTTTCATAAGCTTAGGAAAAACGGGTTTTAAAATTACCGTAAAATCCGTCGCCTGCGTCTTCTTAAATTGGGGAAATCATCGCTCTCTCCATCCGCATCCAACGCCAACAGCCACTCTATCTATCTGTTGGGTTTTACGGGTCCATGCGCAGCGGAATTAAGCATCAAATAACATAAAACCCAAGGAGCCAAGGATCCGTTCTATACAATTAAATTGAAACCTATGAGATAGATATTACCAACCTTGAACGTTTTCCGTTCTTGAGCTATCGAACGATTTAATAATGTGATTTTAATCACAAACTTCGTTCTTCAGAATGCTTCAACTCTAGGCCTTGATCGATGAACGAGCGAAGACCCTCTTTCGGTATCCACACCTTTGAATGAATCCAAGAACAATTTATTGAAGATTGCTAGATCCTATAAACCTTGGAATAATATTGAGAATATTTTTGTGAATTTCTTTTGAGAATTTCGGCTAGACTTTTAGGGTTGACAGACATTCATATTTATACTACATTAGTATAGAATATGAATCCTAATCAAATTAGGAAATGATTCTGTCAAACCGCCTCAGGGCCTGTTGTGTCGCATGACCACACGAGGCACATGGCCTAGTTGTGTCGTACGACCAGATAAGGCTGATGAGGAGTTTTCTCAATCATTTTTCCACAGGTTTAATCAAATTCATTCTAGTTGTGTGTGACTCAATAGGATTACATTATGTTGGCAATGAGTTCGATCATATCGACCCTCATAAGACATAAGCGGACTCTAGCAAGCCATTATGTCTACCCAAATAATGCAACGTAAGAGTTCACGTTTCCAATGGTACACTTCCATTTCTCCCTTTGTCTCACGATGTTATATTGAACACAAGTCATGGTCCTCGTCAACTTGTCTTTGTTCAATGCTTTCTCGATTCTGAGTATAATGATAATCCAATCGTATTGGGGTATGGCCATACACTTTCATCATTATCACTCATCGAGGGGCCCAAGCAAAACATCTCTCTTTCGAGGGACAAATTTCATCTTCACTTATCATCCTTCCCATCATGAATCCGATCATGCCAAAATTAGCCTTTATAAATATCGTGTTAAGATATCGTTTGACTAAAATCAAACATGACTTTCATCATATGTAAGGTCATGATAATCTCAGGTCTAGGGACTAAATGAAGTAACCTTATGAGATTTAATTATGACATTTGACCATGACATAAATCTCATGCGGGTCAAGTCCAGTCACTTGTTCTCTAACAAGTACCCATAAATTTAATGTGCATCTCTATGCATATAATCATCATATGATTATTCATTAACATTTATACTAATTATTCTCTTAATAATTAGGGACGGAGATTATTATAAACAAATATACAAAACATATATAATAATCAAATGATAAACATCTCATATAATAATAAATAATGTCAACACATAAGTCTATCAAACATAGGCCTAGGGCATAACACTAACAGTCTCCCACTTGCACTAGGCCCATTCTCCCATGTATCGAATACCCATGGACCTAACATGACCATCATGCTTAGCTTGCGGGAGAGCCTTAGTTAATGGGTCCGCCATGTTGTCATCAGTGTCTACTCTGCATATCTTTACGTCTTCCCTTTCACATATCTCTCGGATAATGTAGAAACGTCGAAGTATGTGTTTGGATCTCTTTTGTGACCTTAGTTCCTTTGCTTGCGCAATGTCACCATTGTTGTCACAGTAAAGTTCAATAGGATCTCTGATGCTTGGAACGACTTCCAAATCACTAATGAACTTTTTGATCCAAACGGCTTCCTTAGCTGCATCAGATGCCGCTATGTACTCAGCTTCGGTTGTAGAATCAGCGACGGTACTTTGCTTGGAACTTTTCCAACTCACAGTGCCTCCATTCAGCGTAAACAAAAATCCAGACTGCGATCTGAAATCATCCTTGTCGGTTTGGAAGCTAGCATCTGTGTAGCCTTTCACTACAAGATCTTCTTCCATTCCTCCAAAGACCAAGAATACATCCTTAGTTCTTCATAAGTACTTGAGGATATTCTTGACTGCTATCCAATGTGGTTCGCCGGGATCCGATTGGTACCTACTCGTCATGCTTAGAGCACACGAGACATCGGGTCTAGTACATAACATAGCATACATGATAGACCCAATTGCCGAAGCATATGGAATACCATTCATTCTCTTTCGCTCATCATTAGTCTTAGGACTTTGATTCTTGCTAAGAGATATACCATGCAACATTGGCAAGTTTCCCCTTTTAGAATTTTCCATTTGGAATCTTCTAAGAACCTTGTCAATGTAAGTACTTTGACTTAAACCAATCATCCTCTTGGATCTATCTCTATAGATCTTGATACCAAGGATATATGCAGCTTCGCCCATATCTTTCATCGAAAAGCACTTTCCCAATCAAGACTTAACAGTCTGTAGTGCAGGAATGTCATTTCCAATGAGTAAGATATCGTCGACATACAACACTAAAAATAGTGCTACGCTCCCACTAATTTTCTTGTATACACAAGGTTCATCTTCGTTCTTGATAAAGCTAAACTCTTTGATTGCTTCATCAAAACGTAGATTCCAACTCCTAGAAGCTTGCTTCAATCCATAAATGGATTTCTGCAACTTACACACCTTGTTAGAATTTTCTGGACTAACAAAACTTTCAGGTTGTATCATGTATACATCCTCAAGTAACTTCCCATTAAGGAAAGCTATTTTGACATTCATTTGCCATATCTCATAGTCATAATATGCGGCTATGGCAATTAAAATTCTAATAAACTTAAGCATAGCTACAGGAGAAAAGGTTTCATCATAGTCGATGCCATGAATCTGCCTATATCCCTTAGCTACAAGCCTAGCCTTATAGGTGTCCACCTTCCCATCCATGTCGGTCTTCTTCTTGAAGACCCATTTGCACCCTATGGTTTTTACACCTTCGGGTGGATCAATCAAGTTCCAAACTTGATTATCAGCCATGGATTGTAACTCGGACTTCATGGCTTCTTGCCATTTTTTCGAATCAGGAGCGGACATAGCCTCTTGATAGCAAGTAGGTTCATCGTTTTCGATTAACTCCACTTCATCACTTTCCGTAACGAGAAATCCATATCTCTCGGGTTCGGATCGTGACCTACCACTTCGGCGAAGAACTTGTGCATCTTGAATCGGTTCCACAACTACTTGTGAACTTGGTTCAGTCTCCACCATAGGTTCAATGTTGTTTTCGGGTTCTCGAATTTCTTCGAGATCTATTTTACTCCCACTGGTTCCTTTGCGAAGAAACTCTTTTTCTAAGAAAGTACTATTTCGAGCAACAAACACTTTGTTCTCGTTTTGGTTGTAGAAATAGTATCCTTTGGTTTCCTTAGGATAACCCACGAAAACACATTTATCAGACTTAGGTGCTAGCTTGTCAGAATTTAACTTCTTGACATATGCATCGCAACCCCAAATCTTCATGAAAGACAAACTAGGTTTTCTTCCATGCCACATCTCATATGGGGTCTTTTGAACCGATTTGGTAGGAACTCTGTTTATAGTGAAAGCAGCAGTTTCTAGTGCATGTCCCCAAAAGGATAAAGGAAGCTCAACTTGACTCATCATAGAACGAACCATGTCCAACAAAGTTCTATTCCTCCTCTCAGACACACCATTCTATTGTGGTGTTCCGGGTGGAGAGAGTTTTGAAACGATTCCACAACTCTTAAGATGACTGTCAAATTCTTGGCTCAAATATTCACCACCTCGATCGGATCGAAGTACTTTAATAGTTTTGCCAAGTTGGTTTTGCACCTCATTTTGAAATATTCAAAATATCTCAAACGATTCACTTTTATGTTTCATTAGATAAACATATCCAAATCTACTATAATCATCAGTGAATGTTATGAAGTACCGAAATCCTCCCCTAGCATCGCTACTCATAGGCCCACATACATCGGTATGTATGAGTCCTAATAAGTTGCCTGCCCTTTCACCAGTTTTGGTAAATGGTTCCTTGGTCATCTTGCCAACTAAACAAGACTCGCATGTCTCATATGATTCATAATCATGTGAGTCTAAAAATCCATCTTTGTGGAGTTTAGAAATGCGTTTCTCATTTCCAAGGCGACAATGCCATAAGTAAGTGTGGTTTACATCATTGGGTTTAGATTTCTTGTTAATGTTATAGACATCATTATCACGATTTTCAATATCAAGGATATAAAGGCCATTGAATGAAATAGCAGTACAATAATGCATATCACTCTTGTAAATGGAAAACTTCTTATCACATATAAGAAAATTAAAACCTTCATTATCCAAACATGAAATCGAAATAATATTCCTACTTAAAGCTGGAACGTAATAACAATTGTTCAAAACAAGTATTAGTCCACTAGGTAAAGTAACTTCATAAGTTCCTACGGCTAATGCAGCAACTCTTGCTCCATTCCCCACACGTAGGTCCACTTCACCCTCTTCAAGGATCCTTCTGTTCTTTAGACCCTGCACATTTAGACAAATGTGAGTTTCACATTCGGTATCCAATACCCAAGAACTAGAAGTAGATAGGAATATATCTATAACAAAGATACCTGAAGTCGAAGCAACTCCTTTGCTCTTCTTCAGTGCTTCCTTGTATTTTGTGCAGTTTCTCCTCCAATGTCCAATCTCATTGCATTGGAAGCAGACTGTGTCCTCTTGGGACTTGGGCTTAGCCTCTTTAGGCTTGGCAGCCTCTTTGGGTTTGGCAACATTTGCCTTAGGATTAGCAACCTTTGCCTTTCCCTTACCCTTGAAACCTTTCCCCTTGTTAACCATTAGCACTTGGTCAGTTTTCTTCTCAACAATATTGGTTTTCGCAGTGTTCAACATTTGAACTAACTCGGAAAGGTTTTTATTCATTCCACCCATGTTATAGTGCATTATGAAATTACTAAAACTTTTGGGCAATGAATTCAATATTATGTCGGTAGCCAACTCTTGGCTAATTGGAAAACCGAGCCTTTCAAGATGCTCAATGTGGCCCTTCAACTTAAGAGCATAGGGACCAACAGCTTGTCCTTCACTCATCTTGCATGAGGTCAAGACCTTAACTGTGTTGTATCTTTCTTGCCTAGCTTGTACTTGGAACATTTCCATCAGTCGATTGTTAAGATCAACTGTCCCCAAGTGCTCAAGATCCTTCTGAAGGTTCTTGCACATGGCGGAGAGCATGAGGCATCCAACATCTGTAGAGTCACGCTTGTGCTTCAGATATTGATCCTTCACTGCCCTAGTAGCATTGGCAGCAGGTTCAGGTGGAATAGGTTCCTCGAGAACGTACAGTTTTTCCTCTTGCCTGAGAACAATTCTCACGCTACGGATCCAATCCATATAGTTTGTACCATTCTCTTCCAACTTCTCCTTCTCAAGGAGAGATTGCAGTGACAGATGATTATTGTTTGATGCCATTTATTCTACAAAAAGATATACATAAAATATGAACACATATAAGTAAACATATCATATGAGAAATATAATGCATTTACATAAAATGCTCCCACTAAATTATACACCTTCAAATGCAAATAAGCATAATATACATTTAATGGGCTAAGATCCAACTTTAATTTAATTTCAAGTTTGCTATGGCAAACCGCTCAAAATTAAATTAATTAGGTAGAAACATCAATCATATCACATATATAACTCTTAGATCTTTTATGAGATTTATTCAAGACATCATATGTCTAGGCATATTTTAATCTCATCTTATGCCTTGGGTCCAAAACCATTTTGATAACCCAATTAAGTTCATTCACTTTAAACGTATAGGAACCACCATTTCCTCATCTTGCTCGCATTCGAATAGAATCAAAGTACCTTGCTATGGCAAACCCAAAACTATCTGAATGGTCTCAAGTGTTTTAATCATGAATTGGCATAAAGAACTTAAAAGTTAAATGAAGGTTCTTAAAAGTAGATTATAAGCACATCAGCAAAGATAGTCATAACTGTGCACCAGGTAAGTTCCCAGGAAGATAGGTGAGCCACAAGGACTACTTAAGTACAAAATCTCTCCTTCGACAGAACTTTCCTAGACATGCACAATCAGAAATCAGCTCTGATTTGACAACATAATCCCTACCTTTTATAAACAATCAGTTTCCTTTTAAATTTCGCGTAAAATGACTTGTTTCTCATAAACAATCATAAAACCAAAATTTTAATGTTTCAATCTAAACATTCAGGAAATTGCAATATATTGTTTCAACTAAACATCTAAAATTCTTAACATTTAAGAACACATAAATCATGCATCGCAATAATTAATAAAATCAAATTTTAATTAACTAAGCATGCATAAACAATGAATTAATCTTGCATATCCCTATAAACTTAATTTTATAGCATCCAGATTAACACATAAACGTATCAGATTGTAAACACATTCATAGATAAGCAGGATTGTTCAATAAACTGATTCTGCCCAGATTGGGCTAGTTTTGTCGCGTGACAGAGACTCACAGAGTCCTGATCTATCGCACGACCTAGAGAGGCCATCATACATGATTTGTCGCGTGACATAGACATACTATGTCGTGTGACACCATGAAGCCAGTTTTGCAGATTTGCAGAATTCAACCAATTCTAAATCACAGAACAATTAAATCATGCAAACAACTTTTAGCAGATTTAATTCAATATCATTAGAACACGAATTAGGCATATTGTTTCAAAAACAATTAATTTATCGCATACAAAACATGCAAAAGAACATATAAATGATTTATATTACTTTTCTAGCATGTTAATTCAAACTTAATGATACGAACGGGGCTCTGATACCACTGTTGGATTTTACGGGTCCATGCACAGCTGAATTAAGCATCAAATAACATAAAACCCAAGAAGCCAAGGATCCGTTCTATACAATTAAATTGAAACCTATAAGATAGATATTACCAACCTTGAATGCTTTCCGCTCTTGAGCTATCGAACGATTTAATAATGTGATTTTAATCACAAACTTCGTTCTTCAGAATGCTTGAACTCTAGGCCTTGATCGATGAACGAGCGAAGACCCTCTTTCGGTATCCACACATTTGAATGAATTCAAGAACAATTTATTGAAGATTGCTAGATCCTATAAATCTTGGAATAATATTGAGAATATTGTTGTGAATTTCTTTTGAAAATTTCGGCTAGACTTTTAGGGTTGACAGACATTCATATTTATACTAAATTAGTATAGAATATGAATCCTAATCAAATTAGGAAAGGATTCTGTCAAACCGCCTCAGGTGCTGTTGTGTCGCACGACCACACGAGGCACATGGCCTAGTTGTGTCGTACGACCAGACAAGGTTGATGAGGAGTTTTCTCAATCATTTTTCCACAGGTTTAATCAAATTCATTCTAGTTGTGTGTGACCCAATAGGATTACATTATGTTGGCAATGAGTTCGATCATATCAACCCTCATAAGACATAAGCGGACTCTAGCAAGCCATTATGTCTACCCAAATAATGCAATGTAAGAGTTCACGTTTCCAATGGTACACTTCTATTTCTCCCTTTGTCTCACAATGTTTTATTGAAGACAAGTCATGGTCCTCGTCAACTTGTCTTTGTTCAATGCTTTCTCGATTCTGAGTATAATGATAATCCAATCGTATTGGGATATGGCCATACACTTTCATCATTATCTCTCATCGAGGGGCCCAAGCAAAACATCTCTCTTTCGAGGGACAAATTCCATCTTGACTTATCATCCTTCCCATCATGAATCCGATCATGCCAAAATTAGCTTTTATAAGTATCGTGTTAAGATATCGTTTGACTAAAATCAAACATGACTTTCATCATATGTAAGGTCATGATAATCTCAGGTCTAGGGACTAAATGAAGTAACCTTATGAGATTTAATTATGACATTTGACCATGACATAAATCTCATGCGGGTCAAGTCCACTCACTTGTTCTCTAACAAGTACCCATAAATTTAATGTGCATCTCTATGCATAAAATCATCATATGATTATCCATTAACATTTATACTAATTATTCTCTTAATAATTAGGGACGGAGATTATTATAAACAAATATACAAAACATATATAATAATCAAATGATAAACATCTAATATAATAATAAATAATGTCAACACATAAGTCTATCAAACATAGGCCTAGGGTATAACACTAACACTATCCGCCTTATCCTACACCTACAGCCACTTGCATCAATTCACCCTACATCAGCCACTGATTCCGAGCAAGATACACACTAAAAATCAATTGATTATGATGGATATCATTTTAGATCCGGTCAACAGCCATGGTTTCCGACTAAGGTTAAATAACTCCGGCCAGCCACCATTAATTCCGGCCAGTTCAGCCTTCAATGATCAGGTTGAAATAGAACACAACCCCAGACTAAAATTGAAGTTGAAATTGACAGAAAAATAGGACGAACCTAACCCAATCTCATGTCCCCCTTTTCCATATAAAATGTACCAGTGTATATGTTTTTGAATACCAGTGTATATGTATTTGAGTACCAGTTTGGAAATTTGCTGTTGGTGGGGGATTTGATGTGCCAGTGCTAGGGATTTGATATGCCAGTGTTAGTGTAAACTAATGCCAGTGTATGTATTTTTGAGTGCCAGTGCATGTGTTTTGAGTGCCAGTGCATGTATTTTGAGTGCCAGTGCATGTGTTTTTGAGTGCCAGCAAAAAAGAGTACCAGTGTTTGGGGTAAAAAAGTGCCAGCGATAGGATAAAAATGTGCCAGTGTAAAAGAGTGCCAAACATGTATCAAGAAGTGCCAGTGTATAATGTGCCAACACATGTAAAACAAGTGTTAGTGTTAGTTTAACAAAGTGTCAGTGTTAGTGTAACAGAGTGCCAGTGTGAAGAGTGCTAGTTCATGTATATAAAAGTGCCAGTGTAAAAAGCGTCAGTGCCAATTTAACAAAGTGCCAGTGTTAGTGTACTGGCACTTTGTTAAACTGGCACTGACACTTTTTACACTGGCACTTTGTTACACATGCACTGGCCTTTGTTTACACTAGCACTTTGTTAAACTGGTACTGGCACTTTTTTTACACTGGCACTTTGTTACACATGCACTGGCACTTTGTCACACTGGCATTTTGTTAAACTGGCACTAGCACAAACGGGGAAAATAAAACACGTTTTTCCTAAGTGCCAGAAAAAATGCATTTTTTGTAAGACCAACTCCTTAATAAACTCCAATGTAAGAAATTTTTGTTTTAAAATTGTCTTTTTTATAAAAAAGCTTTCTTCTGAACATTTTTTTACTAAATTTCTCTCATTACTTATTTTATTATTGTAAATAAAATGTTTAAAAGTGAATAATAAAAATATTTATCTTCTTTCCCAAAGCAAATACTTCAAATTCAAATGAATTGTCCTTTTAGAATAAAAAATAAATGAATATCAAACTTTTGATTTAGGGATATTTTAAAAATATTTATTTTAGCAAAGATGCATAAATACACTTGCTATTCCCAATTTTCAATTTTACAATTATATAATGAATAGTAAAATAACAAAACAGTAAAATAAATCATTTAAGGAAAAATATTTTAAAATAACAATTCCTATTGGAATAATCACTATGTTGGAACATTAAATGATCCATTAAACACTTAACCGACTCACAACTAGATTAAGAATGAGAAGAAGATGAAGACGGAAGCGTGTACCTGAAGAATCCATTGTATGATCTTGATACTTGTTCTTGAATCAAAGAAGAGAGTAGGGAGATAGTACTTCTAAATGATAGTGCCCACACTTGATCTTCTTAGTGAATGTAGAGAAGATTTATGACTGAATTTAGTGAATGTTTAAGTGTCTCTAAATGGCTGATGGATAGCCTTTATATAGATAGAGAAGGGGCACTTCATTTAGGGACTACACCCTTTCACAAAGTTGGTGGTGAGAAGTTACCATTATGCCCATCATTTAATGGTACTTTCACCTAATGGAATTCTACATATTTTGTCTATACTTTAACATTATTAAGTGATTATAACATATAGAATTCAATAATACATTTTATTTAATCTATGTTCTAACAATCTCCCACTTGAATTAATATTAATATGTATCTTGTACCAAATGAATTCATTAAACATTTATAACATGAATGACAACCCTTATGTGCACGTTTATTGTCATCCAATACAATTCCGTCCATTAGTCTTATAAGTATAGGGACTAAAGGGGCAATCGTTGTAATTGATTCGCAACTAAACTCACATTAATCACACATATATATATCCAACTAAATGACATAGATTAAGCATAGATATGTAGCATGGAATATTAATGAATATATATTAAGAACGCATATATATATTCTCCAACTAGTCCTACTTAACCAAATGAGATCAATATAAGTAAAAACAACACAAAGAAATAGAAAACAACACAAACTCCCACTGATTTAAGCATTATCAAAAGTCGTTTCACCCATATGAGCAGCATGCTCATGAAAAACCAAAGAGATTACGCTTTATAAAATGGATCCAATAACATGGAGTTTGATCCTATAAGTTGTATATCTATTTTATATTTATTTCTCTTCAACAAGAGACATAACAATATGATGTCTTTCGACATCTTTGCATCCATTAAAAATAGAATCGGAATATTTAATGATCTCAAAATGATTCGATTTTATATACATAAGCATGTAGTTTAATGTTTTATAGGTACTTCATCATTCCTTTGGATGCGACTTAATGTTCTTCTTTCCGAATTGCTTTGGTATTGACCAAGCATCCCAATAATAAATGCAAGGTCTGGACGAGTACAGACTTGCGCATACATTAAGCTTTCCACTGCCGGTGTATAAGGGATATTTTCCATATACTTGGATTCAAAATTAATTTTAGGACATTACTTTAAACTGAATTTATCTCCCTTAGAGACAGGGGTGTCATGTGGTTTACAATTTTACATGCTAAACCTTTGTAATACCTTCTTTATATAGCTCTTTTGTGATAATCCCAAAATACCTCGTGAACGATCACGATGAATTTGAATTCCTAATACAAAAGAAGCTTTACCAAGATCTTTCATCTCAAATTTATTTGAGAGAATTTTCTTAGTTTCCTTAAGAAGTTCCTTATCATTACTAACAAGTAAAAATGTCATCCACATACAAGACCAAAAATATAAACCTACTCCCACTGAACTTATGGTACACACAATCTTCACCAAGATTCATTTCAAAACCGAATGAAAGAATAACTTGGTTAAATTTTAAGTACCATTGACGAGATGCTTGCTTAAGCCCATAAATAGATTTCTTAAGTTTACAAACTAGTTGACTAGTTTGATCCGAATCAGTCACCATTTCTGGTTTCTTCATACAGATAGTTTCCAAATGTCGCCATTGAGAAAAGCTGTCTTTACATCCATTTGATGAAGCTCAAGATCAAAATGTGCTACTAATGCCATAATTATCCTAAAAGCATTTTTAGAGGATACCGGTGAAAATGTTTCTTTGTAATCAATGCCTTCTTTTTTAGTAAACCCTTTAGCGACAAGACGAGCCTTATGTCTTTCCATATTACCTTGTGAATTCCTTTTGGTCTTAAAGACCCATTTACACCCAATGGGTTTCACATTCTTAGGTACAAGATCCCAAACGTCATTATCATTCATGGATTTTAACTCTTCATTTATGGCATTAATCCACTTATGAGAATTTGGACCACTAATGGCTTCATGAAAGGTGATTGGCTCATCTCCCACTAAACCTAACGGTTTCTCATTCTCGACAAGATATACATCATAATAATCTGGTATAGCACTTCTTCTTGCTCTATTAGATCTTCTTAAGGGCACCAGTTTTTCTTGATTTTGAGGTTGTTGAATTTCCTCATCAACATTTTCATGTTGTTCATTAATAGGAGAATTAACGTCATTTTGAATATTATGTTCCTGTCGAATTTCAGGCACAAGTGCTTGATTTTCGATAGGAACTATAGGAAGAGGTATTGAAACAAATTCCTCCTCTAACTCTTCAAATTCAAAATTACTATTCAAATTTTCCCCTCTAAATTCAACATCCTCAAAGAACCTAGTATTTCCCGTCTCGAAAAAGTTCCAGTCTTTGGGTCATAGAATTTATATCCCCTAGATCTTTGAGAATATCCTACAAAATAACTACTAACGGTCTTAGCGTCCAACTTTCCTTCGTTAGGTCTATAAGGCCTAGCTTCGGCTGGACAACCCCAAACATGAAGATGATTTAAGTATGGTTTCCTGCCTGTCCATAATTCATAAGGGGTTTTGTCAGTAGCTTTTGAAGGAGCTCGATTAAGTAGGTAGGTTGCGGTTTTCAAAGCATCACCCCATAATGAGTGAGGTAAAGAAGTACAAGAAACCATACTTCTTACCATATCCTTAAGGGTTCTATTACGTCTCTCGGCTACACCATTCATGCTAGGTGTTCCCGGCATGGTGTAGTGAGGGACAATCCCACACTCTTCTAGATAGCGAGTATAAAGGGCCCGGACGTTATTCACCCAATACGTTATACCGTAAGCAGTTTTCACCACCATGATCGGATTTAATGTTTTTTAATAGTCTTTCTTATGCCTTAAAAGACTTGAAAACGTCCAATGATTGAAACTTTACATAAAGAAAATAATGTATTTATAACAAGAGAAATCGTCTATGAACGTGATGAAATATGTTTGACCGTTCCATGAAGGGGTAGTGAACGGTCCACATATATCCGTATGAATAAGTTCTAAGACATTCCCTCTGACACAAGCTTGTCAATTCTCCTTTGGAGATATGACCCAAACGCTTATGCCATAGAATACAAGAATTTTTACTTGATAACTTTTGCTTAGTGCCTTTAGTTTTTGGTTTCATTATTATGGGACTCATTCATTTTCTTGATTGTGTCAAGTAAATTAAGATTATCGATATATGACAAAGTACTAGTACCGATAAGTTTGGAATTTAAAATAAAGATCACATTTATTATTACCAAAAGAACAAGAGTAACCTTCCTTGTCTAAAACCGTGATATATATTAAATTCCATCTAAAAGATGGTACAATGAATGTATTATTTAATACAAAATAATAGCCAGTACTTTAATCATTAATCTAAAAGTCCCTATGCCTATAACTTCAATCAGATTTCCAACTCCCATATAGATGCTTCTCTCATCTTCACTGGGGATTCGATAATTCAGGCAACTCTGCATACATGACCTAATGTCAGTTGTCGCAACAGAATACAACCACCATGTATATTAAGGAATTGAAACCAAATTTGCCTTAGTACAAACAAGACCAAGTGACTTACCATTCTGAATTCGCCATTCGCGATACTTATGGTAGTCGTTCTTCATGCGAGTAAGGTCCTTGCAAAAGAAGCATTTCTTGACTTTATGATCCTTAAATGATCCCTTATGCTTCTTACTTGCAATCGCAATTTCCTTCCCTCTTCTCTTAATCCCACGAGAAGAAGTAAATGTTGAGTGAGTACTTTCTAATTTAAGATATTTCATCCTATCTTCCTCTAATGTCATATGTGAAAGTAATCCATTAATATTCCACTTGTACTTTCGACATTTATAGGTCACCTCAAAAGGACCAAATTGAGGAGGAAGATAGATCAAAACTAAGTGCACGAGCAAATCTTCCAAAATCTCTAACTTAAGTGCTTTTAGTTTGATCGAAAGATGAAATAATTCAATAATGTACTCCCGAAGATTTTCGTCACCCTTGTACCGAATGGAAACAAGTTTTCACAAGAATTCAAGAAAAAACTCAGCATTTTCGATCTCAGAAACATTGTCCAAAAATGCCTTTGAAACTGCATTTTCTATGATCATTAGAATCACGCGGTTGGACCGTTCCCATTGCTCAACATTTTTCCGTTCTATAACGGTATTTCCTTTAGTGAGAGCAGCGGGACTTGATTCCCCTAATGCGTGATCGATGTCCATACAACCTAAGATCATCGTTATATTATTTTTCCAAGTTTTAAGGTTAGTCCCAGTAAGCAAAGGTACATTGTTTATAGCAGTAGTTACGGATGAAGCGTTAATCAAATCTGAGGGAAAATAACAAGATGAAACATAAAACATATAAAAGAAACTACATAATGAATAAAGTGATTAACTATATCAATGAATCCCATCAAAAAGATAATCAACATGACATCAAAACATCTTTGGATTGCAAACTGACTCATAATTTGATTTATCTTAAGGTAATAAATGACTTTAAACAACACATTTCAAATACTTGCCTTCCTTTGGGCCGGTTCAAGTATTAAAAATGTCCTAACATTTAAAGTATTTGTTACCCGGTAATAAAGAATATAAACAACTCATTTTAAATACCTGCCTTCCTTTGGGATGGTTCAAAGTATTTAAAATGACCAAACGTTTTATTCAATTATTACCCCATGAATGCAAATACTTAGTCAACAACAAGGTCTCCTTTGGGAAACAAGCATGTTATCACATATCAATAAGAACATTCATCACTTTACAATTTCGTATCTAAACAACGTTAATCACTTTGGCGACAATATTGTTTAGAAATGAATGAAATTGTTAAGCATATAATTAATCACACTTTAGGGCACAAATTAATGTATACTTTACTCAAATAATGAATGAAATTTGATCAAAATAGCAAATAAAGCACAACATTTTCATTCATCTTTTAACAAGTTTGAATTTAATCAACAAAATCACTTTGGCGATGATGTTAATTTGTCCAAAAATGTTAAGGATATAATTAATCGGAAATATAAGGCCTTAAGGCAATTTCTGAAAATTTAAAGGGTAAAGAAACAAGCGAAATTTATTATTAAAAATAATATCCTTTTATTCTACCCGTTCTTAAAGTTTGATAACTCTAAGAACCACCGAAGCGCGACTGGTGTCCAGATACTATAATTAATAAATTATCAAAATTATGGGCAAAAAGGGCCCCTAATACCCTTCTAAACTAACCCAAACCAAAGCTAAGACAAACCATGGCCTTGAACGCCACCAAACCACACTGCAAAGGGGGAGCGGACGCTACACTACAAAGGGAGCGGACGCTTCCAGAAAGCAGAAACTTCATTACATATGGCGATTGAAAATCACGACTCGTGCCTATCAGGGCCATAAGTGTCGCACGACTGAATCCAAAGGGGCACGACTCGTGCCAAAAAGCACGACTCGTGCCCACTGCCCATATTGATGAAAAGTCATCAATTTTACACCCTTTTATGAACAAGTTTGATCCATATTTCCATACTCAATGCATTGTAAAATGCTGGCTATGTAAATGGGATAAGTTTGCACTTTAATTAACATGATTTAAACAAGTAGACCTAGATTTACAAACTCCAAACATTACACAATGTTGGCTATGTAAATGGGGTAATCTTGTATGAACCATTGTGTCTCTTAAATTTTGGTTTCACCATTATTTCCATAAATTGAATGAAGTTATGAACATAATACTCTTAAACAAGATGAGTATCATATATAAGAACAAAACAAATAAAATCACCCAAGGATTAAACATGAAATAAATTAAAGCACAAGACTTTACTAGAAACTCAAACTCAATCTAGTATATGAGCAGGCTCTGATATCAATTGTTGGAACATTAGGATTAAACATGAAATAAATTAAAGCACAAGACTTTACTAGAAACTCAAACTCAATCTAGTATATGAGCAGGCTCTGATACCAATTGTTGGAATATTAAATGGTCCATTAAACACTGAACCGACTCACAACTAGATTAAGAATGAGAAGAAGATGAAGATGGAAGCGTGTACCTGAAGAATCCATTGTATGATCTTGATACTTGTTCTTGAATCAAAGAAGAGAGTAGGGAGATAGTACTTCTAAATGATAGTGCCCACACTTGATCTTCTTAGTGAATGTAGAGAAGATTTATGACTGAATTTAGTGAATGTTTAAGTGTCTCTAAATGGCTGATGGATAGCCTTTATATAGATAGAGAAGGGGCACTTCATTTAGGGACTACACCCTTTCACAAAGTTGGTGGTGAGAAGTTACCATTATGCCCATCATTTAATGGTACTTTCACCTAATGGAATTCTACATATTTTGTCTTTACTTTAACATTATTAAATGATTATAACATATAGAATTCAATAATACATTTTATTTAATCCAAGTTCTAACACACTAAAGTTCCTAAAGATTCCAAAATTTATAATATTCATTGTGTTGGTTAAATAATTATAACCTATATTTTCATTAGTTTTAACTTTTTATTATAAATTATTTTAGACTCATAATTAATATATTATAATTATATAGCATCATTTAAACAAAATATATTAATATAATAAAATTTTGCTTATACCATGCAACGCATAAGTGCAATAATACTAGTATTTATAAAAACAGAGTCCACAAAATTTTTCCAGGGTAATGAGTAAAAGCAATAAAACAACTATTACACCCAAAGAGCAACACAAAATTAAACCTAGACCCATACAATTCTTATTTCGCCTAGTTTAATTAACTCCAGATCATTGATTGCTTCATTCATAGCATTGGGAAGAGGAATCACAACAGTAGCTCTAGAACACATTGGTGGGTCATGCCAAGCAAAGTAGCCACAATTTTCACCTTGCAATTAAGGTTAGAACTAGGTCAATAGTTGATGGGAAAAAAAACACCCAAAAAAACCAAAATTGAGAATTTTAATTTCACTTACATGTTCATATTTCGCACATCCAAAGAATCAACGACCACGATTCAGATATGTCCAAAAAGTTTTGAGTTAATTTTCTAATGGCAGTTTGGAATCGGGGGAAAACTGAGATTATTTTAACACGGGGTAAGGAGAAGGAATAAGGAATAAGAAGAAGCCTTAGGATAAAATGAAGAAAAAAAGTGAGTATATTTAGTATGAGTAGGCTGTTACGCGAATCGAACAGGCTCGGGCTCGGTTCGGGCTCGGCTCGGGCTCGGCTCGTAAAAGCTCGAGTCTAACTCGAGTTCGACCCGATTTTCAGGCACGAATTTTTTTTGAGCCGGCTCGTTTGTTCGGTGAGCTTTGATCGGAATCGACTCGTTTAAGCTCAGATCGGGATCGACTCGTTAAAAGCTCGAATAAAAATTTTCGCAAACGATTCGAGCTCGAGTTGGAGCTCGAGACCGAGCTCGGCTCGATAAGCTTGACTCTGATTTCTTTATTATACTTTCATTTGTTTAGTTTTTTTCTAACATTTTTTATATAACTTTTTGAAAAAAAAAAACTTCAATACTAAAAAAAATCCAAAATATTTATTTCTATTCTGAAAGCGTGAGCTTTTTAAGGAACTACTTGTTTCCTTATTTAATTTGACTTCTATTATGGTAAGAAGATTTTGAGACTTTCATGGAGATTTATAAGTATTCTACTTTGACTAGGAATTGTAAATATAGTAAATATCTTTTATTTATGTACATAGTTTTATATTAGGACTAACCTACTAATATTTGATTTCCTTGTGAGTGTGTTTTATGTTTTCATATAGGAAAAGGATTCTCACAAAGGAAGAGGTCGATTGCATGAAGATCTTCTCAATGGTGCACTATAAATACAAGGCATTCAGCACAAAGAGAAGCTACGGTTTTTAGAGAGAAAAACACACATACTTCATTGCATACGTCCTTGTTAATTTTAGGTTGTGAGCTTACATCCGTAACTCACATCTAGGTTTTCATAAAGTTCTCTTGTTTTACTTCTGATTGAATAAGTCCTACTTGGGAAAGGGGAGTTGTTCATATCGTAGAAGGTGATTAGAACTTGTTTAGTATTTTCATATTTTAGTTTTTCACTTATTTGTTTTTGTAAGAAACAAAAGTTTTTATAGTGAAAGGTTTTTGGGCGTAAGCCTAGTTTGCTGATCACATTGATCAGTAAGCGTAAATAACTCTTGAGTTATTGCATTTAATTTGCTTTTAATTCTTTTATTCCGCTGCATTATCTGTGGATGTGTGGACAGTTGTGAGACACATCTGTACTCACATCCTTTGCCTATTGCGTGATTTAAGTTTCCTAGCTACACGAAACTTTCAATTGGTATCAGAGCCAACTCTCGAAATATTACTGAGTGTTGATCCAGAAAGTGTAGTCATTATGGAATGCCAAAATCACCAAAATAGGCCTCCTGTCTTGGATGGCACAAATTATTCTCTTTGGAAGTCTAAGATGCGAAATTACATCAAAAGTATTGATGAAGAGCTTGGATGTGCATTCTTGTTGCATGGCAACCTCCTACTGTGGAGAAAAAGCCATCTTCTGGTGTTGGTGAGTCCTTTTTCGAAAGAAAACCTGAAGAACAATGGACTCTTGATGAAATACAAGCTGCAAATTATAATTCAAAAGCCATGGGTGCTATTTCCAGCCATGTTTCTGGGAATATGTACAAGCTTATAACAAATGAGAGTATAGCCAAAACTGCTTGGGATATTTTGCAAACTCAATGTGAGGGAGCACCAAGTGTGAAGGCTACCAGGCTTAGAATTTTAATGGATAGGTTTGAGTTACTTCGAATGGAAGAAACTGAGGATATTGTGTCATATGCTGCTAAGATTCATGAGATTTCAAATGAATGCACAAGTCTAGGAGAATCTATCTCCAATGCAAGACTTGTTAGTAAAATTCTAAGGACCTTGCCTGAAAGGTTTAACATTAAAGTAGCTGTGATTGAAGAAACAAAGGACACAAACACTGTAGGTCTTGACACCATCATAGGAATCTTGACCGTGTTTGAGCTTAACCTTGAGGCTCGAAGAAGAACAAAACACACAGTCTTGCCCTTAAAAGTGCTTTCTTTGCTCTACCAAAAGAGCTTATGGAATTTCCTCTGAAATTGACAAGTCTAATCTTGAAGATGAGGATGTAGCTTTTATTTCAAAGAAATTCAGTTCTATCTTGAAAAATAGAAGGATAAGCAAATTCCCCAATAGACCTACTTCCAAGATCGTTGAAAAGCCAAAACCTAGCACCGACACTGGATTCAAGAAACCAAGTTTTGAAAATAAATCATGCGAATCGTCCAATGTAGGGCATGTCGTGGCTTTGGTCATTATGTCAATGAGTGTGCTAACACACTTAAAAAGAAGGGAATGAGCTTAAGCTGCTACCCTTAGTGACGGTGAGGATGAGGAAGAAGAAGTGGCTAATATGTCTGTCTTAAATTGCCATTCTGTGTTTAATGCCTTTTCGCAGATATAGAAGAATATACTCCTGAAAATCCCTTAGATGTGGGCTCGGTTGTGTACACATCTCGGTGTCACATCTGAACCAGTCGAAGCTGTTTCTCTGTAAAAGGAGATTCAGATGATGAAGATGAAGAAAGGGACATTCCCTATGAGGAACTTTTTGCCACATACAAGGAGCTGCATACAGATTGGATGAAAAGATTGGACAAAATAGAGGTACTTGTTAAGGTAAACAAATCTCTTTCAGATAAATTGGCTGCTTGTGAAGATGAAAAAGCTGTACTTTCAAAAGAAAATGATGCTCAAAAAGATACCATTGCAAGACTTGAAGTCCTTGTGACCAAAAGAGAAGTTGACCTTGAAAAATTCAAGAATGAATGTGAAAAAGCTGAAAATACTTTTACTAAGTTAAACAAAAGTAAAATGAAAATGGAAGAAGCTTTTTCTATGGGTCAACGTGACAAAATTGGTATAGGTTTTGAAAATAATTTTGTAAAGGAGGGATGTGAGGCTTCTACCTCAAAAATTGTGAAAAAACAAGCTTATAAAGAAAAAATCATATTGAGTGAGAAAAGACCAAGAAAGAGGCATTACATTTGCCATTACTGCCTTACTCCTGGTCACATTAGGCCCTTCTGTTACAAACTCAAGGCTGATAAAAAATCTGGTAATTTCAAACAGCCTCAGATGTGTGAGAAGATGTATACACATCCTAACACACATCCTGTCAATCTGAGACCTCTGCAACCCAAAAAGAAAACTGTTAAACAGTGGGTGGCCAAACCAATTACCACCTGTAATGTTGTTTACTCTTCCCTCAAGAGTCTTGTCTCGGCTCTTGGTATTTTGATAGTGGGTGCTCTAGGCACATGATTTGGAAACCAAGCAGTCCTTCTTGATTATGAAGTGATAAATGGAGGGAAAGTAAATTTTGGTGGAGGTGCTCAAGGAAAGATTGTTGGGAAAGGAACCCTGGATGTTAAGGGTCTCCCAAAATTGCACAATGTGTACCATGTGGAAGGCTTGAAAGCCAACCTAATAAGCATCAGTCAACTGTGTGATGATGACCTATTTGTGAAGTTTGATAAGCACTTGTGTGAAGTGTTTGATAAGGATAATAAATGTGTGTTTACTGGTCCTAGATCTGCTAACAATTGTTACCAATTTGGTGACAATCTTTCTTGCCTAAGCTCAAAAGCTAATGATGTCAATTTGTGGTACCAAAAATTAGGGCATGCTAGCTGTAGAACTCTGGAAGAACTTCAAAGGTTTGAAGCTATTAAAGACCTCCCTAAACTGAACTTTAAGAACCCTGATGTCTGTGGTTCATGTCAAAAGGGAAAACAAACAAAAGCATCACATAAAAAGATCCAACAATGCTCCACAACTAGATGCCTGGAGATGATTCATACTGATTTAATGGTACCTATTGAAGTAGAAAGCTTTGGTAGGAAAAAGTATGCCTTTGTGTGTGTTGATGATTATTCTAGGTACACTTGGGTAATGTTCTTAAGAGAAAAGTCAGAAACAATTGGAGAATTCAAGAATTGGTACAAAAGAGTTAGAAATTTTTATGGTCTTAAGACTGTGAGGATTAGGTCTGACCATGTTACTGAATATGAGAATCAAATATTCACCAATTTTTGCAATTCTAAGGGAATCACTCATGAGTTTTCTGCACCAATCACCCCACAGCAAAATGGAATTGCTGAAAGAAAGAATAGAACCTTGCAAGAAATGGCTAGGGTCATGCTAAGTTCTAAGAACTTGTCCAAGAAATTTTGGGCAGAAGCTTTAAACACTGCTTGCCACATTGGCAATAGGGTGTTTCTAAGGATTGGTAGCACTGTCACCCCATATCAAATCCTCCTTGGGAAAGAAACCAACTGTGAAATATTTTCATGTGTTTGGATGTGTTTGTTATATTCTCAATGATAGAGAATACCTGTCCAAGTTTGATTCAAAGAGTGACAAAGCAATTTTCATGGGCTATTCCACAAACAGTAGAGCTTACAGAGTTTTCAATCTCAAAACTAAGACCATTATGGAATCTGCTAATGTTAAATTTGATGACTCACTTGATCTTAACCTCAAGACTGGCGAGGATGATGTTTCGGGTTGCTTGCTTTGGACTGGAAGGATGAAGAAACAGGTGCTGAAAAGTCAAAAGAAGCTTCCAGTGCTGATAAAAATGTTGAACCTGATAAGGATGTAACCAAGGATGTGGACACATCTGCCTCCACATCTGAACCCACATCTGCACCCACATCCACTCAAACTCCTGTAACTGAGGACAGTTCCTCTGATTCTGATCAGGATGATGCTCCAGAAGGTAATGTGAATGGGTATGTGGATAGGTCAAAGGATATCCCTTCTAAAATCCAGAAAAACCACCCCACTTCACAAGTTGTGGGAGATGTGCATGCTCAAGTGAGAACTAGACAAAAGGACAAAGTTGATTATAGAAAGATGGCTGGTTTATGGAGTTGCTCCTCAGCATACTCCCAGGTAAGTTTATGTTGTTTTGTTTCTAAGATTGAACCTAAGAATGTTGCTGAAGCATTAAAAGATGCTGACTGGATTATGGCTATGCAAGATGAATTAATTCAATTTGAAAAGAATGAGGTATGGACTCTTGTTCCTAGACCCTCACATGGTAATGTCATAGGAACTAAATGGATTTTCAAGAACAAAACTGATGAGCAAGGTGTGATAACTAGAAATAAAGCTAGGTTAGTTGCTCAAGGTTATACTCAAATTGAGGGAATTGATTTTGAGGAGACATTTGCTCCTGTTGCAAGAATTGAGTCCATTAGGCTTTTGTTAGCCATTGCTTGTTACCTCAAGATTACTCTTCATCAAATGGATGTTAAGAGTGCTTTTCTAAATGGGATATTAAATGAGGAAGCCTATGTTGAATAACCTAAAGGCTTTGTGGACTCCAAATATCCTAATCATGTGTATAAACTGAAGAAAGCTCTGTATGGGCTAAAGCAAGCCCCTAGAGCTTGGTATGGTAGATTGACTGACCATTTGCTTCAACTAGGATTCAAGAGAGGTGAGGTTGACAAAACCTTGTTTGTGAGGAGAAATAAGAAGGAGATTCTTGTGGCACAAATCTATGTAGATGACATTGTGTTTGGATCAAATTCTGATCCAATGCTAGCTGAATTTGTGGATAGCATGACTTCCACATTTGAGATGAGTATGGTAGGTGAGTTGAACTTTTTCTTAGGTTTACAGATTAAGCAATTCAAAGATGGCATGTTCATTTCACAGTCTAAGTATGCCAAGAATCTTGTGAAAAAGTTTGAGCTTGAACACTCTTCACATCAAAGAACCCCAATGGGATCTTCCCAAAAGCTAAGTCATGATTCTGATGGTGAGAGTGTTGATCAAACCCTTTATAGAAGCATGATAGGAAGTCTGCTTTACCTCACTGCAAGTAGACCTGATATTATGTATAGTGTGTGTCTCTGTGCTAGATACCAAGCCAACCCTAAAGTATCCCATCTTAAAGCCTTGAAAAGAATCATTAGGTATGTGAGTGGGACTGTGAACCTAGGTCTGCATTACTCTAAAGAAACAAACACCAATTTGGTTGGGTACACTGATTCTGATTGGGCTGGAAATAGTGATGATAGAAAAAGTACCACTGGTGGATGTTTCTACCTAGGAAATAACCTTGTGTCTTGGTATAGTATGAAGCAAAATTGTGTGTCCTTGTCCACTGCTGAGGCTGAATATGTTGCCCTTGGGAGTTGCTGCACAGAATTACTTTGGATGAATCAAATGCTAAAAGATTATGGATTGAATAGCAAAGTTTTGACTGCTTTTTGTGATAACAAAAGTGCCTTGGACATATCTAAAAATCCTGTCCAACATTCTAGAACAAAGCACATTGATATTAAACATCATTTCATCAGAGATCTTGTAGAACAAAAAACTGTGTGTTTGGAATTTGTTGGGACTGAAAATCAATTGGCTGATATATTTACAAAGGCATTAGATTTGGAGAGATTTTCCTCCTTGAGGAAGTCTCTTGGCTTGTGTGATATCTAAGGCTGTGAGACCAGATGTGTCTCACATCCTCTAACACATCTGTAGATTAGTTTAAGCGAAAAAAAAAAAAAGAAAAAAAATCATAAAAAGAAAAATCCAAAAATATCATGCATTAGCACGAAATTTCTCAGTGTGGTCACTTGTGAGTCCTCATCTTGACATTATTTTTGATCACTTAATTGTGAGCACTTCCTGTTCATGTTACCTTTTGGTGACTTGATATAACCTTCCTAGGTATCTCACAGTGGGTGCTAAAAGAAAAGAAAAAATATATATATATATATGTGAGAAACAGCTGCTTCACCCTTAGTATGAAGCCATACCATTGTGATCAAGTGATTTTCATAAGAAAACTTGAAGTCAAACTTGATAAGATCATTGGAAAAAAGGGCTATCTTTGGGATCAAGTAAAGTGAAAGCTACTCACATTGCAAAAATCCACAACAAAAAAAAAATTGGTGGATGCATCCTAGAGGCTGTGCAGATTGGATTATTGCTCATTGACTTTTTGTGATCTAAATGTGTCCTAATTTGTGACTCACATCCTATGCCACATCCATAAGCTGAGAATATTTCCATCACCTGTGTGTTTGCATCATGCTAGGCATATTGCATTTTTAGGACATATAGGAGCTTTGTAAATATGCTAGGTAATTAATTTTCTTTCCTAGCTCATTCTTTGATTATATAGGTTTTTGATCTCCAATATCTTTCATGAAAGAAAAAGGTGTGTATCAATCCTTGTTTGAAAAGGTTGGAAAATCCTATTGGGATTCTGTTTTTAAAATAAAAATTTGGCCGAGACATTTTTTTGTTTTCATAAAAATCTAACAAAATCTTGGTTTATTTAAATCCCCTATTTTCTTGGAAGGTGATTGTGTGTGGTAACTTCAAAGGTTTCTAGCCGTTGGAGATCTCTTAAGGATTTTGTGCTGTGTTAAACCTTTTTGGAGAAGGTTTCCTAATTCTATTAGGAAAGGGGGAGTTGTGAGTATTTATTGAGACCTCACATCCGTCCCATCCCCCATAAACCTTGATAAAACCCTTTGTTCTTCCTTTCTCCTTGCACACAATTTCACAAAAATTGCTTTAATCTCTTCATTAACTGCTCCACCTAACCCAAATTCGTCAAATCAGATGGCTGATCATTCAAACATCAGAGAGGAAGACGTTCTTGACATTGCTCCCATCTCAATAGCTAAAAGCGAGGGTTCTGTTGTCTTAAACCCTGTGATTTCCAAATTTCTTGCGGAATTTTCTTCTCCATCGCCTTCGTCTGATCCTTCAATGGAAGCTTCTTCTCCAAAATCCCCCACATTGGAACCATCCGCTGAAAACCCTAAGGCTCCATCCTCTCCGGTGATTCCACCATCGGATGTCGCCCCTGTCTCAACCTCTGTGGAACCTTCTTCAACCAAGAAGAGGAAGCTTTCCCAAGCTAAACCCCCAAAGCCTGCTGCTCCTCCAGTGCCCCGTCGAAATCTTCGTCGTTCTGGTAGGGTTCGCAAATTGTCAGAAGCTGACAAGGCCAAGAATCTACAAAAACCTGGCGGGAAACCCTCTACAGCCATTGCTCTTGAGGAAGATGAAGAAGAAGAAGAGGTAATTCCTCCTCTGATTAGGACTAAGGCTCAACCCCCAATTATTCCTCCCGTTGTTGTTGATCCTGTCCCTGCAATTCCCCCTTCTGATAATGTTCCCCATGTTGATCCTATTACTTCTGTTGAAGTTGCTCCCCATGTTGACTCTGTTTCTTCTGTTGATCCTATTGCTCCATCTTCTCCCATAATACCTCATGATCCCATTATCCCCATTGTTGCTTCACCCCCTGAGGATAATACTTCTGCTCCTGTTGTTGAGCCCTCTGTTCCTTTGGTCTCTAGTCCTGTTGAGGACCTTATATCCTTTAGTGATGAAGAGCCATTGGCTAAAATCTTAATGGACTTAAAGGGTAAGAAAAAGGTGGCTGCTACTGATTTAGAGCCCATTGATGATGAGACTGATTCTAGTTATGATAGTGATGACACTGCATCTGATGAGAACTACAAGTTAGGGAGAGAAGAGTTTGATCAAGAAAAAGAAGACCAAGAGTTAGACTCCTCTGCTGCTGATGACACTGAGATAGAATCCATCCAAGTCCCATTCCCTTCAAAGGATGTGTCTAAGGATGTGCCCACATCCAGACGCACATCTACAAGGAAGAAAGTTGAAAAGGGTATGTCTTCTTCTGTTTCTGTTATCTCTGCCCCTAAACCCTTTTCCAAGAAATTTTTAACCAAAAAGGCATCTGATAGGTTTGCCTTAATTTCTTCCAAAACTTTTGTTGTAGAAATGAAAAGGGATAGGGAAACTTTTGCTAAGCTTGGGATGGACAAATTCTTTGAGGAAAGAGGATTATTCTTAACTGTTGACCATCCCCTTCCTTTTTATCCTAAAATGATTTATGAGTTTTATGCCAATTTGCCTAAGGGATTAGATAAAAACTACTCCTCTCCTCCCACTGTCTATGTTAGAGGAGTGTTTGTCCCTTTTACCCCTTCTGTTATCAATGATTTGCTTGGGTTTAATGATTATTTGGATGAATTGGTTTCAATTGAGGATGATGAACTTGTGACTGCCATTACCCATGGCAAAGTAATCTCTTGGCCTGTGAAGCCTAAAGACTTAGGAAGTGGATCTTTATCTTCCCTTTACTGTTTTCTTCACTCCATTCTTGTTGCCAATCTTTGCCCCTCCAATAACAAAACCTCAGTTACTAGGGTGCAAGCTTTGCTTCTTTATAGATTGGGAATTAAGAGGCACATTAATTTTGGTGACTTTATCTTTAGAAAGATTTGTGATTATGGAGAGTCTCCATCAAAGAAATGGTCTTTACCCTATCCTTCCTTGATTTCCCAAATCCTCATTGCCAATGGAGTTAAACCTGAAAAAGGAGAAGAAATTGTTGAAAATTTTGCTCTCTTTAAGGAATCCAAGACCCTGCTTGACCCTGAGCAAAGACATGTGGATCTTCCTTTGGGTACTGTTCCTGAGCTTGGTATGGAAGATGTGGACACATCTGATGTCACATCTGAAGAAAATTTTGTTGCTCAGATGAAGGATCTGGATGCTGCAATTATAGCTGCAAAAGCTCAAGCTCAAGCCTCCATTGCCCATGCCAACAATTTGAAAGCACTTAGGGATAATCTCATTAGATGGCATGCAAAACTTTCTAGTCAAAAAGGGGGAGATGGATCTGGAAATGAAAAGTGGGATCTTTGTTGTTCTGA
>JAFEMH010003768.1:162500-246580 GCA_022495995.1 Adenophora triphylla var. japonica
TGCAAATAGACATCAGATTATAACATGATGAGGGTTAAAATCAGATTACAGCTTGAAAATATGAAGTTTCTGCAAACTGGCCATGTTTGTCGCGTGACATAGGCTGCCTATGTCGCGTGACATAACTAGCCACTTTGCAGAGACCTTTCAGTTGGGATTTGCAGAGGTATCAAGGCACCAATATGGCCAAGTTACTTACAGATCTCAGAGAACAAGTTTATCAATGGTGAACACTTCAAGAGGGTGTGGATATGAGGGATCCACACTCATCTCGAGTGTTCATGCAAAACCAAGTCAAGCCGGAGCTATTTCATGAAATGATTATGCAATCAGGTATGAATCTAAGCAATATAACACTAAAGCATGCAACTTTAATCAGAATACAACATTATCAACGCACTTCGCGTAGAGATTTCACATTCAAAGGAAATAAAGAGAGGGAAAGGGGTAGAAAATCGTTACCCTTGAAGACCACGACTCCCTATATCAAGTTAGATATAGGATCCTTCAAACAGCAACTTCCGGGGACTGAGCTCAAGCCTTGGATCTATGAGAACCCTTGGTTCTTGATGTGTGTGGGAAGTGTGTGTGTGTGTTGGTTGAATGGTGGGTGATTTGGAGGATTAGTGTGTGTTTTAGGGGGTATGTGAGGAGAGAGGATGCTTCTGGGCGTATTCCCTATAGAGGGGGACTGAGGGGTGAAGGAGAGGTGTCTAAAATGAGAGGTGAAGGCCTCTATTTATAGGCTGCCTGCATGGGCTTAGTATGTCGCACGACATAATAAGCCATAACCGTTTTCCTTCTAGAAACATGCAAGGTGGCAAGCTTCTAGAACTCTCCCTGGCTGGTTATGTCGCACGACATAAGTAGCCACATCCAGTTAATTCTAGAAACATGCAAGGTGGCAGTTTTCTAGAAGGATTCCTTGAATTAAGAAAAACGTGTTTCTTAATTGATAAGCATTCCTTTCAGCCTTTAATTAATTTGGAATAGTTCCGGAATGTTTCCGGAACTGTAGGAAAGTATGGGGAATTACCGGAAAATTTACCGGAATTGCCGGAAAACTTAACCGGAAGGCATGAGCCAGATTTGGGTACTTACAGAAGCCCCTCGGCAACGTCACTTGCAGGGCGAGTGGGGTTGTCGATAGAAAAGGATCCAATCTGGCGAATGCCGAGATGGATTCGGTGACCAAAGTGGTCGAGTGGCTGGACCTTTTATGAAAGGCTACCTACGTATCCCGAGTAGGAATCAAGCCATAATCGTAGTTCAGAATCCACTGGGGAAAGGGGGCGTCATATGTGACAAATTGGCTGAACCTACAGGAGGCTACCTACGTATCCCGGGGGAATCAATCCAGGTCGTAGTTCGAGCTTTTGACTGAATCGAAATGTTATTCCTTCACCTTGGAATAACGGAGATCGAAAGAGGGAGCGAAATGTTATTCCTTCATCTTGGAATAACGGAGATCGAAAATAGAGCGAAATGTTATTCCTTCATTTTTGAATAACTGAGATCGCGAGAGAGGTCGAAATGTTATTCCTTCATCTTGGAGTAACGGAGATCGAAAATAGAGAGCGAAATGTTATTCTTCCATCTTGGAATAACGGAGATCGCGAGAGAGGTCGAAATGTTATTCCTTCACCTTGGAATAACTGAGGTCGAAAGAAAAGCGAAATGTTATTCCTTCATCTTGGAATAACGGAGATCGCGAGAAAAGAGCGAAATGTTATTCTTCCACCTTGGAATAACTGAGATCGCGAGAGAGGTCGAAATGTTATTCCTTCACCTTGGAATAACTGAGATTGAAAGAAAAGCGACATGTTATTCCTTCATCTTGGAATATACGGAGATCGCGAGAAAAGAGCGAAATGTTATTCTTCCACCTTGGAATAACTGAGATCGCGAGAGAGGTCGAAATGTTATTCCTTCACCTTGGAATAACTGAGATCGAAAGAAAAGCGAAATGTTATTCCTTCATCTTGGAATAACGGAGATTGCGAGAAAAGAGCGAAATGTTATTCTTCCACCTTGGAATAACTGAGATCGCGAGAGAGGTCGAAATGTTATTCCTTTACCTTGGAATAACTGAGATCGAAAGAAAAGCGAAATGTTATTCCTTCATCTTGGAATATACGGAGATCGCGAGAAAGGTCGAAATGTTATTCCTTCACCTTGGAATAACTGAGATCGAAAGAAAAGCGAAATGTTATTCCTTCATCTTGGAATAACGGAGATCGCGAGAAAAGAGCGAAATGTTATTCTTCCACCTTGGAATAACTGAGATCGCGAGAGAGGTCGAAATGTTATTCCTTCACCTTGGAATAACTGAGATCGAAAGAAAAGCGAAATGTTATTCCTTCATCTTGGAATATACGGAGATCGCGAGAAAGAACGGATTTTGTAAAGAAGTAGGAAGGACTCGATAATGGACGTACCCGATAATTTTATTGTAAAGAAAGTGGGACGTGCCCTGATAATAATTTTTTTTGTAAAGCAACGGGAAGTACCTTGATAAAAAAAAAATTGTAAAGAAACGGGACGTACCCTGATCAAAATTTTTTGTAAAGAAACGGGACGTACCCTGATCTTTTTTTTTTGTAAATAGAATAAAATGAGCCACAGGGGTAAATTTGTAAAATAGGCCACGGGGGCACTGGAGGGAAAATTTGATTGAAAATGATTGGAAATGCCAGGGGCACAAAGGGTAAAACAGGCTTATGGGGGACAAAATTGTAAAATTGAGCCTTCAGGGGCAAAATTGTAAAAAACAAGCCACAGAGGCTTAGTATGTCGCACGACATAATAGGCCAGGTGAACAGATTCTTCAAAAATACGCACAGTCGCCATTTGAAATTCAATTAGACTTGAAATTGAGAGGGAGGCGACAGTGAGAAGAGAGAGAGAGAGCAAACATCAGAGGGAGATTGAGAGAAATCACGAGAAATCCAACACTTTTAGTCCGATTACAATTTGGAAAATGCCTCCTAGGCTTTATCCGACCAAAAGGGCTCCTCAACATGCCGAGTTAGCCACTCGAAGGAAGGGGGTACAGAGGAATCAAAGGCCCTTTCTTCCGGAAGCACGAAGAGGAGATTTCTACCCACAGCTCGATGAGCATACCTCGGATGTCAGGAAGAAGGATGAGGTAAGAAACCTAGGTTTTTTGAAAAAATTTCGATTTGGGTGAAATCAATTTGAACTGGATTTTTCAGACTGTGCTATGAATTGACATGAACTGGCATGTGAACATAGATTGACCTAGGAAATGTGATACTAGAATGCATGCTCTTTCAATGATAGATTTTGACCTATTTTTCATTTGAGATGATTTCAAGAAATAGCGCGAAATATTCATATTTGTGCCATGTTTTCTTGCAGGGATTGCGCACCCAAGTGGCTCCCGAGGTGATTGGCAGGCTATGGGAGAGCTTGCCGGGTAGCCAGGAGCAGATTCATTCGCCTAAGGGCATGATTTACACCGTTGGGCTAGGGCAATTCTTTGAGATGGCGAAGGCCATTGGAGGCACTCAGAGGAGTGTAGATTTGGTGAGGGCCTTTAGAGAGTTTTGGTGGGAGACCACTCATTCGTTCCACTTCTCTTGGGGTAAGGCGACAGTCACGCCATTGGATTTTGCGGTCATCACAGGACTGCCCTTTACGGATGAGCCGCTCTACATAGAGGAGCCTGCACAGGGAGCTGAGCCCCAGCCTATCACTGATGCCAATTTTATGAGTTTACTTGGCTTCGTTCCCCGGATCAAGAAGGGGAATGGATATGAGTTGGGCGAGCTACATGTCTTGGTTGGGGAACAGAGTAGGGACTACATTGTAGTTGATGATCCTGTTGAGAGCCGGCTGAGAGCCGAGAGATTAGCGAGGGCTTTTGTATGGGTAGGCTTTTCCCGACATCTTTGTTCATCAACGGCGCATCTCTTGCCTTGATTTCACTGCTTGGAGCTTTTGAGAGCACAGGATGCTTTGTGGAATTTATCCTGGGGTGAGGCTGGTTTAGGCGAGATGTATTTGGCTCTAGATGACGTCAGTAGAGGGAGGGCGAAGTATTTTACTTGCTGTCATCTGGCTTTTGAGGTATTCTCTCATCTTGACCTCTTTTCTTTTGCGCATTTCATTCTATCCTTTTTCCTTGTTTTGACTTCTTCCTCTTCTTTTCAGGCTTGGGCCTTCGAGTATTTTAGGTACATTACGAGTGGCGGATACGGATGAGTTTCCTGCCACCACTTTTCACTGCTCTCGGACGGTGGACGAAGAGTGCCGGGAGACGAGACTAGGACACCGTAGGGTTCGAGGTGCAGGATTACGGCCTCGTATCATGATACGCTGTTGTGCTTGAGAGGGATTCCACAGAGGCTGAGTATGTTCCCATGGACTGGCCGTTATGACGATCTGGATTTGGATCGTGCTGCGCACTTGACAGAGTGTCGCAAGCTGCTGGTGGGTTTGTCTGGAGACGCCTTATATTTAGGAGAGAGAGTGTATAGACAGCATGGGCCCAATAGCATGCTCGGATCCCTGATGATCCTCCAGCTAGGATGTGGCTGCCTCGCCAGTTGGCGAATGTGGATGCTTTGATCGTAGGCATGGAGGCACATCTCTTCACACGGGATGGGGATTACACTTTGTACGTGGCTAGGCATCTTCAGTCCCCACAGACCAGGGTTGGTTATGGTGCTCAGAGTGCGGGACCCTCGACTGGCTATGTGGCTAGACCTCCTTTGCCCCCGACTTTCATTGATTACCGGGGTGGCGGTCGCATGAGGCGAGCTCATATTGATATGTCACAGACTCACCCTCATCTGGTGCTCCCACGAGGTTCTAGATCTGTGAGTACTGTTCCTTACGTCTTTTGGATTGATTGCATCTCTTTCTGTTATCAAGAACTGCATTTTGACACTTATTATGTCTGCTTGTATAGCAGTGTCGGCTCAAAGCTTACAGGCACTTGACCAGGTCTTATACCGGCGCTGTGGGCATGATTGGCAAGCTCCAGAAAGGTATGAGCTTTTAGAAGAATCAGTGTCGGTCGCAGGGTTCGATCGATATCTCTCCACCTGGCCAGCCGAGAAAGAAGAAGAGCCGCACTGAAGACGCAGGCACCAGCGGAGGCATTAGTGGACCGACGCCTCGGACGAAGAGGCCAAATGTGCCTCTTCACAGACCCATTGATATTGATGATGATGAGGAGGATGAGGATGAGGATGGTGATGGTGGAGCTGAGATGGCCACAAACTATGAGCTTGACTCCACTGTTATCACTGAGCTTAATGATTATTATCGCACGGAGACCATAGCTTATGAGGCACCTTCTGACGATCCCGACGATGAGCCTGAGGAGGTTAAGGATGACGGCGAGGATGAAGATGATGGAGAGGATGATGATGGAGAGGATGATGGAGATGACTCAGAGTAGCCCCCTTTCCCCTTAGATTTTTATGACTTTTTGGTTATTGTACCCTTTTTAGGAAAACATCATGTTATTTTTGTTATGCACATCTTTTGGATTTGGCCTATTTTATTTTGTATGTACATTGTTATGCATTTTGCACGCACTTATGAAATGACGATGGTATGATATTTGGCTTGAATTGAATGATTTGAATGGATTTTTGGTTTGAATATGAATGCATGGGTGTACATGGGGTAAATGAACCCTCCCTTATGCATTTGAGAAGTGTATGACTGGCATTTGCAGCTATTGACATGTCGGGGATTGCCCTGGGGAAAGCAGTATACTGCTGATGTCTGATGTCTGATGTGGCTTGTTATGTCGCGCGACTTAGTAAGCCTGAACTGTGCTTTTTTAATGCCTTTGGAACTGGAATGGAATTGCAGACACAGGTTGGAATTGGGTGACCAAAAGAGGTCACCTACCTGGCCTCCTTGGGACAATGGCAAAGAGATATTGGTCCCTCCCTATAAGGATGGAAACGGGGTGACCTAGGAGGTCAAACAACCAATCATACTATGAATGTGCCAAATAAAAGGGGGTGACCAATGTGGTCATATAGTTGGACTTTTATGCAAAGTTTACGCACCATCGAGGAACGGGGAAAGAAAAGGTGACCAAAGTGGTCGGATGGCTGAACCTTTTTATGAAAGGATACCTACGTATCCCGGAGGAATCAAGCCTTGATCGTAGTTCAAGCTTCATCTAGACAGTTAGGAACGATGTCTAGGATCCTTGAGGTTTTGACGATTAATGGAGGTTGTCACCTGAGGAAGCTAAAGCTTACGTCACTATCAAGTAGATAGAGGCAGCTATAACTGGAAAACTTGAGCATACTTCTCAATCTGTGATAGAGGTAGCTAAAGTTGGATTTTTGACAATCAGGAAACTGTCGCCTGGCATTATCTTGTTATAACGAAAGTAACGGAGGCGCTTTTGGGAGAAAACGTTATCATTAGCAATTGGCACGTTACTTGAGCCTAGGGGTGATGATATTTTTTTTCTTGAAAACATGGTATGGACTGGGTCTGGATGTACATATGGAATGTGTTTGGAAATTTTTTAAGACGGGTTTCAAGCAGGTGGGGTCATATCACTTGGGTGCGGACTGAACTGCTGTTGTTGCTGGGATGTTGTCAACGTGGACTAGTGTTGGTGTAATGCCCTAGGCTTTAGTTATGTTTAACTGAAAACCGTTATGTATCATCTTTATCGTTTATGTTTATTATTTGATTATTATATAGTTTGCATATTTATTGTAATAATCTCCGTCCCTGATTATTAAGAGAATAATTAGTATAATTGTCAATGGATAATCATATGATGATTATATGCATAGAGATGCACATTGAAATTATGGGTACTTGTCAAAGAACAAGTAACTGGACTTGACCCGTATGAGATTTATGTCATGGTCAAATGTCATAATTAAATCTCATATGGTCACTTCATTTAGTCCCTAGACCTGAGATTATCATGACTTTACACATGATGAAAGTTATGTTTGATTTTAGTCAAACGGTATCTTAACACGATATCTATAAAGGCTATCTTTGGCATGATCGGATTCATGATGGGAAGGATGATAAGTCAAGATGGAATTTGTCCCTCGAAAGAGAGATGTTTTGCTTGGGCCCTCAATGAGTGATAATGATGAAAGCGTGTGGCCACACCCCAATATGATTGGACTATCATTATACTAAAGATCGAGAAAGCATTGAACAAATACAAGTTGACGTGGACCATGACTTGTGTTCAATATAACATCGTGAGACAAAGGGATAAATGAAAGTGTACCATTGGAAACGTGAACTCTTACGTTGTGTTATTTGGGTAGACATAATGGCTTGCTAGAGTCCGCTTATGTCTTATGAGAGCCGATATGATCGGACTCATTGCCAACATAATACAATCCTATTGGGTCACACACAAATAGAATGAATTGGTTGAACAGAGGAAGAATGGTTGAGAGTTTCAGATCCGGCTATATATACCGCGCGACATATTAAGCCAATGGCTTAATATACCGCGCGACATATCAAGCCCTACGCGGTTTGATGTACTGTTCTCCTAATACGATTAGGAGACATATTCATACTATTGTAGTATAAATATGTGAGGTCCGTCGACCTAATTCCCTAGCCGAATTTTTCAATAGAAATTCACAATCAAAAGTCCTCTCAATATTCTTCCATAAGTTTTAGGAATCTAGCAATTCCCAACCCGAGAATTGTTCTCGACATTCATATTTGTGTGGATTAATAAAAGAGGGTCTTAGTTTTGTTCAAACAAATCAAAGACCTAGAGTTCAAATCAAGATCCAAAGGAGTTGAAGATTCGAAGATTTGAAGATCAAAAGTTTGTGATTACGAATCACATAATTATCCGTTCGATAGCTCAAGACCGGAAAGCAATTTAGGTTGGTAAATTCTATCTCATAGCAATTCAATTTAATCGTATAGAACGGATCTTAGGGCTTGGGTTTTCAGTGTTAATTTTATGCTTAATTCCGCCGCGCATGGATCCATAAAACCCAACAAAGGGTATCGCAGCCCCGTTCGTATGGTTAAGTTTGAATTAACATGCTAGAATGATTATATAAATTGTTTATATGTTCGTTGCATGTTTTTGTATGCGATAGAATTTTGATTGTTTATGTGAAACAATGTGAAAATCGTTGAATTATGTTGAATTAAATCAGAAAAGGGTTGTTTTATATGATTTAATTGCATGTAATCCGAATTGATTGAAACTGAAATCCCGTTACTTGGCTACTTTAGTCGCGCGACATGATGAGCCATGAGGAATTCAAAGTTATCTCGGCCCGTTAGGTCGCGCGACATATCAAGCCTCCGCCGATGTTGTCACGCGACATAATAAGCCAAATCAAGCGTAATCCGCTTGTTTAATTTTTCGCTATTCTATGATTGTGTTTACAATCCGAGATGTTTTATGTCTTAACTGGATGCTATAAATTTCTGGAAATTGAGTTTATAGGGCTATGCTAGATTAATTCATTATTTATGCTTGCTTAATTAATTAAAAGGGGTTTATTTAATTGTTGCGTTGCATAATTATTGAGTGTTCTTATGCTTGCTTAATTGTTTAAAAGGTGATTTTATTAATTATTGCGTTGCATGAAGAACTCGTTGTAATTCTAGAATGTTTTTGAACATTGAATTATAGTTCACTAATTGTTTATGAGAAACAAGTTAGTGTCCGATTGTTTATGAAACAAGTCAGCTTTTACAAGTAAGAATTTTATTAGTTGTTTAGTTGAAACATTGATTCATAGTTTCCTAATATGTTTAGATTTAGACATTGTAACTTTTGGATTTTATGATTGTTTATGGAAACAAGTCATAATTATGCGAAATTTAAAAGGAAACTGATTATTTATAAAAGGTAGTGATTATGTTGCCAAATCGTAGCCGATTTCTAATTGTGCATGACTAGGAGAGTTCTGTCTAAGGAAGAGTTGGTACTTAAGTAGTCCTTGTGGCTCACCTATCTTCTCGGGAACTTACCCGGTGCATGATTATGACTATCTTTGCCGATATGCTTATAATCTACCTTAAAGAACCTTCATTTAACTTTTAAGTTCTTTATGCCAATTCATGATTAAACACTTGAGACCACTCTGATAGTTTTGGGTGGGCTTGCCATAGCAAGGTACTTTGATTCTATTCCGTTTGCGAGCAAGATGAGGAAATGGTGGTTCCTATACGTTTAATATGAATGAACTTAATCAAGTTATCAAAATGGTTTTGGACCCAAGGCATAAGATGAGATTAAAATATGCTTAGACATATGATGTCTTAAATAAATCTCATAAAAGATCCTAAGAGTCATATATGATATGATTGATGTTTTCTACCTAATTTAGTTTAATCTTGAGCGGTGCGCCATAGCGTACTTGAGATTAAATTAAAGATGGATCTTAGTCCTAAGAGTCATATACGATATGATTGATGTTTTCTACCTAATTTAGTTTAATCTTGAGCGGTGCGCCATAGCGTACTTGAGATTAAATTAAAGTTGGATCTTAGCCCATTAAATACATATTATGCTTATTTGCATTGGAAGGTGTATGATTTAATGGGAGTATTTGTAAAATACATTATTTACTCTTAAATGATAAATGTGTTGATATTGATATGTGTTCATATAATTTGTATATTTTGTTGTAGAAGTAGCATTACATAATGATAATTGCGATTCGTCCTTATGAAGGACAAAGTTCGAAATGAATGATACAAATAATTTTGATTGGATCAAAAGCCTAAAGAATGGTTCTTAGGTAAATTTGTACGTTCATTACGAATCCGTTCCTATTGATCCTATTGCAAATGTTGCAAAGGGCAAATAAGGAAGCAACATTAGAAACATAGTGATGATTCTGACAATATTGCTTGCCTTATATTTGTCACCGTGTTTAAAGGCTCTTATGAAGAACCTTAAGCACATGATAACTATTCTTTTGTTCTAGCACACCGCATAAAGGAAATGTTCCAAATGCAAACTAGGCAAAAGATATATGTTGTGGTGAAGGCTCTCAATTCATATGATGAAAGAAGGAGCAATCCGTAAATTGTGTTAATGGTTGACACAAGAAAAGGGTTCATAAAGGAAGGAAAAGAAGGTAAAGCAAAAGTTGCTAAACCTAGGACAAATGTTGTCAAAGCCGAAGAGGCTAAACCCAAAGTGTCTCAAAAGGATGCATTTTGCTATCATTGCAATAAGATTGTCATTGGAAGCAAAGTTGCAAGGCTTATTAGGAAGGCCTAAGAGGTGAAGAAGGGCAATATGATTGCTACTACTTCAAGTATCTATATGATAGATATTTTTCATTTCGATTTCTTGATTCTTGGGTATATGATACCGGATTGGATCCCACATTTGTTTAAATGTGCAAGGAACAAAGAATAGAAAGCTACTCAAATAAGGTAAATTAAACCTATGCATGGGAATGGAGCAAGAGTTGCAACATTAGCCATAAGGGACTTATGAAGTCACTTTACCTTGTGAAGTAGTGCTTGTTTTGAACAAGTATGACTACGTTCCGCATTTGAGTAGGAGTATTATTTATGTTTCTTAAATGGATGATTGAAGGATATAATTTTCTTATTTTCAATAAGAAGTTTTATATTTATTTAATAATATGCCTTATTGTAATGCATATGTCATTAAATGGTCTTCATATCCTCAAGATGAGAAACAAAATAATGTTGAAGATATCTATAATATAAATGGAAATCTAAACCGAATAATATGAACAACGCGTTCATATGGCATTGCCGGTTTGGTCGATAAATAAGAAACATATATCTAAACTCCATTAACATGGACTTTTAGACTCATATGACTATCAATCATTTGAGGAATGTTGATCTTATTTATTGGGATTATTGACCAAACCACCCTACACTAAAGTAGTGGGAGGGCTAGTGACTTATTCGTCATTATACATAAGATGTATGTGAACTATTAAGCAAAGATTGCTAGGGAGGATTTCGGTATTTCATCATACTTCACTAAAGACTTATCTAGATATGATTATGTCTATCTGATGAAGTCCAAAGGTGAATCGTTTGAGATGTTTCGAACATTTCAAGATGAAGTGCAAAAACAACTTGGCAAAACTATTAAGTACTTCGATTGGATCGAGGTAATGAATATTTGAGCCAAAAGTTTGACAATCATCTCAAAACTATGAAATCGTTTCAAAGTTGACTCCACCCTAACACCACATTGTATGGTGTGTCTGAAAGGAGGAATTGAACCTTGTAGGACATGGTTCGTTCGATGATGTGTCAATTAGACTTTCCTATTTCCTATTTCCTTTTGAGGATATGCATTAGAAATGATGCGGTTACACTGAATTGAGTCCTTACTAAATCGGTTCCTAAGGCCCCACATGAGATGTGGCATGGAAGAAAACTTAGTTTGTCTTTCATGAAGATTTGGGGTTGCGAATCTTATGTAAAGAGACTTGTCTCTTATAAGTTAGCACCAAATCTAATAAGGTTATTTTCGGATATTGATTTTACAATCACAAAGAGAACAAAATGTTTGTTGCTCTACACGATTTGTTTCTTGAGAAATAGTTTCTCAATAAAGAATCTAGTGGGAGTAAAATTAATCTTGAAAGAAGTTCAAGAACCCGAAAATAATATGGAACCAAGAGTAGAGACAGAACCAAGTTCACAAAGGAGTTGTGAAATCGGTTCAAGATGCACAAGTCCATCGTAGATTGGATAGGTTACGATCCGAACTCAAGAAATAGTGATTTCTCGTTGCGGAAAGTGATGAAGTGGAAGTCATTAAGAATGACGATCCTACTTGCTATCAAGAAGCGATGTCCTCTCCTAATTTGAATAAATGGTTAGGAACCATGGAATCCAAATTACAATCCATGTTTGACAATCAAGTTTGGAACTTGATTGGGCTACCTGAAGGTGTAAAAACTAATGGAATGCAAGAAGGTCTTCAAGACCGACGTGGATGGGAAGGTGTGTACTTTCATGACTAAGAATTGTAACAAAGGAATTTAGGCAAATTCATAGTATTGACTATGTTGAAACCTTGTTCGCCGCTACAATGTCGAAGTCTGTTAGATTTTCAATTGCCATTATCACATATTGTGACTATGTGATATGACAAATGGATGTCAAACGACTTTCTTTAAATGGAAAGATTATTAAGGATGTGTAGAGTACACAACCCGAATAGTTTGTCGATCCAAGAAACTCTAATAAAGTATGCATGTTGCAAAGATCCATGAGATGGATTGAAGCAAGCTTCAAGGAATTGGAATCTTCGTTTTGATGAATTGGTCAAAGAGTTTGACTTCATCAAAGAACAAAGATGAATCTTGTGTATGCATGAAATTCAGTGGGAGCATGGTATTATTTCTATTGTTTATTACAATGATATCTTACTCATTGGAAAAACAAGTTCCGACACTTAAGACTGTTAAGTCTTGGTCAAGGAAAGGTTTCTCAATGAAAGATATGGGTGAAGCCGATTACATCCTTGGCATCAAGATCTATAGAGATAGATCTAGAAGGATAAATTGGTTTGAGTCAAAATATTCACATTGACAAGGTTCTTAGAAGAGTCTAAGAAGAGTAGCTTGTCAATGGATCATGGTACTTCTCTTAGCAATACTCATTGTCTTATGACAACTGATGAGCAAAAGGAAAATGAATGAAGTTCCATATGCTTCGGCATTTGGATCTGTCATGTATGCCATGATTTGTACTAGACCCGACGTCTCATATGCTCTAAGCATGATGAGTCGATACCAATCTGATCCTGTGATGAGAACCATTGGATGGCAGTCAAGATGATCCTTAAGTACTTAAGAAGAACTAAGGATACGTTCTTGGGATTTGAAAGATTGGAAGTTTAATCTTGTTGTAAGGGTTACATAGGTGCTAGCTTCCAAACTGACAAAGTTATTTTAGAATCGCAATTAGGATTTGTGTTTATGCTTATAAGAGGTGCAGTTTGATTGAAAGATTCCAAGCGTAAATTGTAGCCAATTCTACTACTAAGGCCAATTGTTAGCAACATATGATGTAGCTAAAAGTAGGCGGTTTGGATCAAAAGTTCGCTTAGTGTTTTGGAAATGTTCCAAGTATCACTAATCGATGAAACTTTTGTTATGACTATAGTGGTGCCACTTGTGCAAACAATGGAACCAAGGTCACAACAATGTATCCAAACACTCACTTAGACGTTCTTCAAGGAATTCATAAAGAATGAGAAGACGTTAAAATATACAAAGTATCAACCGATGATGACATAAGGGATTCACTTACAAAGACCCTCGCACAGGCGGAAGCATGATGGTCATGTTGGATCCATGAGTATTCGATACATAAATGGAGCCTAGTGCAAGTGGGAGACTGTTGGTGTAATGCCCTAGGCTTTAGTTATGTTTAACTGAAAACCGTTATGTATCATCTTTATCGTTTATGTTTATTATTTGATTATTATATAGTTTGCATATTTATTGTAATAATCTCCGTCCCTGATTATTAAGAGAATAATTAGTATAATTGTCAATGGATAATCATATGATGATTATATGCATAGAGATGCACATTGAAATTATGGGTACTTGTCAAAGAACAAGTAACTGGACTTGACCCGTATGAGATTTATGTCATGGTCAAATGTCATAATTAAATCTCATATGGTCACTTCATTTAGTCCCTAGACCTGAGATTATCATGACTTTACACATGATGAAAGTTATGTTTGATTTTAGTCAAACGGTATCTTAACACGATATCTATAAAGGCTATCTTTGGCATGATCGGATTCATGATGGGAAGGATGATAAGTCAAGATGGAATTTGTCCCTCGAAAGAGAGATGTTTTGCTTGGGCCCCTCAATGAGTGATAATGATGAAAGCGTGTGGCCACACCCCAATATGATTGGACTATCATTATACTCAAGATCGAGAAAGCATTGAACAAATACAAGTTGACGTGGACCATGACTTGTGTTCAATATAACATCGTGAGACAAAGGGATAAATGAAAGTGTACCATTGGAAACGTGAACTCTTACGTTGTGTTATTTGGGTAGACATAATGGCTTGCTAGAGTCCGCTTATGTCTTATGAGAGCCGATATGATCGGACTCATTGCCAACATAATACAATCCTATTGGGTCACACACAAATAGAATGAATTGGTTGAACAGAGGAAGAATGGTTGAGAGTTTCGTATCTCGGCTATATATACCGCGCGACATATTAAGCCAATGGCTTAATATACCGCGCGACATATCAAGCCCTACGCGGTTTGACACTGTTCTCCTAATACGATTAGGAGACATATTCATACTATTGTAGTATAAATATGTGAGGTCTGTCAGACCTAATTCCCTAGCCGAATTTTTCAATAGAAATTCACAATCAAAAGTCCTCTCAATATTCTTCCATAAGTTTTAGGAATCTAGCAATTCCCAACCCGAGAATTGTTCTCGACATTCATATTTGTGTGGATTACCAAAAGAGGGTCTTAGTTTTGTTCAAACAAATCAAAGACCTAGAGTTCAAATCTGAAGATCCAAAGGAGTTGAAGATTCGAAGATTTGAAGATCAAAAGTTTGTGATTACGAATCACATAATTATCCGTTCGATAGCTCAAGACCGGAAAGCAATTTAGGTTGGTAAATTCTATCTCATAGCAATTCAATTTAATCGTATAGAACGGATCTTAGGGCTTGGGTTTTGTGTTAATTTTATGCTTAATTCCGCTGCGCATGGATCCATAAAACCCAACAACTAGGATTCCCTCTTGGGCTGAGACTGGGTTTAAGACTCGGGTCTCGATGAATGTTCCTTTCTCACATTCTGGCATTTGAAGTTGATAGGCTTTTATAACCAAAGACTAAAGTAGATGTCGCAGTGACCAAACCTCTCTTCTAGGGATGGATGCGACTTATCGGAGCTCCGGTCTGAAGAAGAACTTTCTGCAAAGCCCCATGAAAGATCCTTTCACTGGCAAAGCTCCGGTTGGATGAACTGAGCAGGCGAAGTCTTAGGTTTTGAAGAAGTGACTTAATGAAGCCCCAATCTGATGACCTAGCGAAAATCCCAATATGATTGGTACTGCGGAAGTGATCCTGAGGTTGATCTGACCAAAACTGAATCCATCTAGGGACCTAGTGAAGAACCCGATGTGAATCCCAAAAATGGCTAAAGAAGCCCCAGTTTAAAGGAATGCTTTGACAAAGTTTCGAGGCAGCCCTAATGCGAATTGTGGCAGAAGAGGGAAAACCTATCCTTCTCTCTCTCTTTTTTTTTATTTTCTTTAGTCAATCAGTCAACCTTAAGAAGATGTGAAAGAAAAGATTCTCAGAAATACATACAGAGGCATATTTTTCGAAAGGTGGGAATAGATCCCAATTTTGTGTTATTCCGATGGCCTTATTCGATGTAGGCACAAAACTCGCTTTGGGTTTGACTCTTTTGGGAGAGTATAAGCGTAGAGAGGTTTGTAAAAGTGTATGGAAGCCCCTGCTGACAGAAAATCAGTGTTTATCACTATTTTTCCTAAGATGTAGAAAAGGAAGACTTGTCAAGACATCTGAAAACTTGTTTTATTTACAATGATCACGAGATTGCTTAAAACCCTTTATTGATGTTCGGGTTATTCAACCATTAATCTCGATATGAAGAAAAACATTCTTATTAATCATGAGGAGAAAGTCAACCAGTGTCGCGGATCAAGGTTGGCTGGTGTGAAAGAAAGGTTTGTGTATAGGGAGGTCATTAATGAGACCGGGTTTTTTGGAATCTGACTGTGTCTATGGGGGAGGTCATTTGATGAGACCGGGTTCTCTGGGATATGCTTATGACCGGACCATTGCTGGTTGCCTACGTTCCCCTCATTGTGAGGAGCTCAGGTCGCCGTAGTTCGGCTTCGACCGGACTGTTTAGGCTTTGGGATTTGTGGTTCCTTTAGTGAAAAGGCTTAGGATGAGATGATGATGAGGCGTGGGCCTCGGGATGATTCCTTGACCAAGTCATTCTTGGACGGCTGCTTCTGATTGCTTCCTCTTTCGTTGAAGAAGAATTTACACGTGCCTACAGGTTTATGAAATTTTCCTGGCTTTGCTTCGACCGCCCGATCGACAACTTTCATTCTCAGAGCTTTGATCTTGCCTGTCCGTTAAGCTTTTAATGGGTGGTGCTGGGTCCTTGGCCTCATCATTTTTTTTTCTTTTTCTTTTTTTTTATATGTGCAACCCTGTTTTTTGCCTAGACTGCCCCCTTTTTGGGATTTTCAGCCTAGCTGGGCATTACTCTTTTTGCACTACATTATTTTTATTTTTTTTATGTGCAACCCTGTCTTTTGCCTAGACTGCCCTTTTTTGGGATTTTCAGCCTAACTGGGTATTACTCTTTTTGCACTGCATTTTTTTTCTTTATTTTCTGAAGCACTTGAGGGCCAAGGCGAGCCCCTGCTTGAATTTTTCTTGACATCTTTGAGGTCGAAGGCAGACTCCTAGATTGTTGTCGACACGGGGTCAATCTTTCGAAGCTGAGTGGCTTCTTGTTGTCCCTTGATGTTGCCGCCATCGTTGACTTGGTCAAGATGAAGGTGGGGGCATGATTGGGAAAGCGTATAGCTTGATGAAGGCTTTTATGAAGTAAGCCTTTTGTGGGGTAAGGAAAGTGTATGGGGAAGGCATTAGTTGACTTTCTCACACTGATTAATCGGAACGTGAATTATTTCGAAAGATTATTTGTTGAGCAATGCAAGTGATCATCTAAAATAAAATCATTTCATTAAATGTAATGTAGGTGTGCAAATAATGTCTTAAGTCTAGTAAGAAAAGAAGAAGACTCTTTTATAGAAAATTAAAGATTAATTACAATGTCCGTGGAGGACTTGATTGAAAGAGAAAAGTACTAGAACCTGCGAAGGTTGACTGAGAGACTATATATTTTTTTTTCTTAGTCTTACTTAAGGATAAGTAAACCCTAGTCTAGCTACTCTTCGTCGGTTGGACTGCCAGGGAGCTTGAGCTTTCCTTCGTAGATCAGCCATTGAATTTCTTTCTTCAGATCCAAACACTTGTCTGTCACGTGACCATAATGCTTGTGGTACTCACAGAACTTGGTTTTGTCAACTCTTCCTGGGTTTCTTGGCTTATAATTCTCAAGAGGCGTGAGAAGGCCTCGTTTCACCAAATCATCGAAAACTTTGCTCATGGGCATCCCAAAATCATCAGGTTGACGTTTCTGACCTTGCACTTCCTGAATTGACCTCTTACCATAACTTTCTGTTTTTGGCCCATGGAGGTTCTCGAGCTTCCCTTTTTCTATCAATTTCTGGATCTCATGCCTCAAATAGGTGCAATCATCAGTGTCGTGCCCAGGGTATTGATGGAAAATACAATGCTTAGACTCATCCACCCGAACGTTGGGGTTCTTGGGCTTCCAATTCTCCAGTGGCTTTATCAACTTTTCTTTCATCAGCTCTTCCAGAATCTTGCTTAAAGGCTTCTCCGCATTGTCAAAATGAAGGGAGCGGGGTTTTCGAGAGACATTGTTGTTCTCAAGATTTGGATTCCCATTGTCCGATTGGTTCCATTGTTGGATTTGGCTGAAGGAGGCTACGACACTCTTTCCTTTGTGAGGAACTGGTGCTGAGCCGGTACTTTCGTTTGACGTTGGTGGCATCGGGTTATGCTTGGTGGAGTCATTTCCTTGCCTAGTTTGACATCTTGGGTCAAGGGAGTATTGATACTCATCATGAGGTCAAGCTTCTCCTGCATTTGTTTCACTTGCTCCATCAATATTGCCACATGGGGGTCAACGGGGACTCTCGCAATGGACTTTTATCGTAGAAGGAACCACAGTAGCAAGAAACCGACGGCTGAATTCATTAAGTCCCAGAGGTGTCACTGGAAACTTGAATCATCCAAATTTTCTTTTGGCAACTCATGATCGCATTCGGTGGGTATAGGGGCTTGAACATAGCCACATAACTCAAATTGATTATGCGGCCGGGAGCATAAACGGCAGTGTATTGCCGGAACTCGAGAGACAAAGCGGGGTGAAGCCCAATCCGTTCGAGGAGCCGAGGGCGATGGAGCCGGATGAGCCGGGATGTTGGAAAGGACCGAGGAGAAGTGGTCCTTGACAAGGGATCATATGTGGATGGAGGAAGGTATTGGTTATAGGATGGGAGCCGAGATGGCTACTTGTGGAGTCTCATCTTCTACCATAACCAGGGAACCGTTGGGCTCGACCACAATCTGAACCCCATGACGACGGAGCGCATCGACAAGCATGGCTTGTTGTTCCTCATGAGCCTTATGGGCATTTTCCAGAGCCAGGACTAACTCTTCCTTCCTAACCATCCGATTTCCTGTACCCCACCGTTTCGTCAAACCGCCATTCGACTCTCGAGCGGACAAACCGACGATTCCGCCGAACCGTCCGAACCTAAGGTTTTCTCTCGCACCGAAAAAGCCGATGACCCAAGATTCTCGCCCACTTCTTTCTCACTGCGGGAAAGGGATAGAAAAGGTTTAGACTCGGAGATAGGTAAGGTTTAGACTCGAAGGTGAGTGTTTAGGCTGAAGGCTCAAGTAACATGCACTTATCGCTTTAACTTTTGCTTAAAACACATTTTCTCCTAATCCTAATTGATCGGAAAAGATGAGACCTTGAAAGGTCAAGATTGAAAATTGGAAATCGGACCGAGGAGGTTACGATTAAGGATTTGACCGCGAAAGGTCGAGATAGGAAAATCTGAAATCGGATCGAGGAGGTCTCGATTAGGGGTTTGACCATGAAAGGTTAAGATGGAAAAATCGGAGATCGGACCGAGGAGGTCTCGATTAGGGGTTTGACCATGAAAGGTCGAGATAGGAAAATCGGAAATCGGTCCGAGGAGGTCTCGATTAGGATTTGACCATGAAAGGTCGAGATAGGAAAATCGGAAATCGGACCGAGGATGTCTCGATTAAGGATTTGACCATGAAAGGTCGAGATAGGAAAATCGGAAATCGGGCCGAGGAGGTCTCGATTAGGGATTTCAAAGATAGGACCATGCAATTATGATTAATTGTTCAAATTTACTTAAAACAATGTCTTTTATTTATTTCTATTTGGTTGGAAAAGGGGGTTTGCCCTTCTTTTTCGCAACTACTCTAGATCCTGGATCAGTGGGTTCCGTCACTACGTCTATAAGCCCCTCGTATTCCACCTGTATTTCGACCTCCCAGGGTGGGACGGCCCGGGCGAGGGTCCTATAGGGCACGCGGATCCCACCGACCGAGAGTAAAGAACGCTCCTATCGGGTCTAGCGGGTCATAGGAACTTTCAACGCACGAGCGATGCGGATTATAGTCAAGGCAATATCGGGAAAGTCTCGTCTTTCTGCCTTGATTGAATTTTGGCAGAGTTTCGCTTAAGCGAATGACGTTTTGACTTTCGGTAATGTCCGAGAAAATAATAGGCATGGGTCGGGCGGCAAAAGTCGGATGACACAGTGTCACATTGAACTTCGTTGCATACGCCGGGCGTGAGTCAGAATCGAAGTCAATGCCGGGTCAAGATCTTGCCAATTTTTCCTTGTCGGAATTTTGGCAGAGCTTCGCTTGAGCGAAAGATCTTTTGATTTGTTGGCAAAGACTCGGTCTCGACTCTTTACGCATTCCGTGCGGGTCAAGGTCAAAGTCAATGTCGGAGTCAAGATCCTACCAATTTTTCCTTGTCGGAATTTTGGCGGAGTTCCGCTTGAGCGAAAATCTTGGCTTCCGTTATGAACTAAGGCTTGACCTTTACGAGGGTATGCAACTGGGCTATATGACACGGACTAGACCAAAAACCAACCAAAAGTCACGGTTTTTTGAAACGTGTGACACGGACTGTGCATTGGTCGACACCGGCCGCCATGGGGAGGTTGGAATGATTCCGTGCGCGCCCGGAGCATCGTAAGGCTGTCCGTGATCGCACTGGAACCACTCCGGGTTTGAAGGACGTGCGTGCAAAGTGTACAGGATATATCAGGTGCGCGTAGTGTGCGGTCTCCTAAAAATGTTCCTTTTTGAGTTAAAACAGAGATTTTCATAAATGTGTTTTAAAGGAATGATTTTCGGGACGGGGAAAATGCAGCACGTAAGCACGTAAATTTTCTGGGAGCCCCAGTCAGTCATGGAACTGAGTAGCCCCAAGCTGCTAGGACTGCCAGATTAACCATGATTTTTCCTGGTGGAATTGCCACTGAGGTCGCTCGGTCAGAATCCAAGGAGGATTGAGCCGTACGACTTCATGGATCAATTTTCCAGGTTCCACTCCTTTGCTATTTTTTCAGGTTGTTTCCCGTTCAAAGTATGCATAGATTCCAAGATGCAAATGATGCAATGCAAGGTAAAGAAAGCAAGCACAATTAATGAAATCAGCGACGGGAGTCTAACCCGCTCAAAGGGAAAAGCTTTCTTTTATATTTTTTTTTCAAATTTTTTTTTTCGAAAAGGGATACTGGTACGTGGGATTGTTAAACCACCGGTTATCCCAACTCCCACATCAGGGAGTGTACAGGAAGGTTAAGTGGTTTCCACCTATATACCGAGTATCGATTTTTTTTGTTTTGAAAATAAAGCTTTTCTCCTTTGGGTTTTCCCCAGCGGAGTCGCCAAACTGTGAATGTGTGCCCCAAATTTCGGTTGTATTTGGAAATTCACGCAAGTTTGAAGACATCCGGTTTAATTTGAAAAAACGGAGTCGCCACGCCATTTTGATTACCTCAAAACTTTGAAAAAAAGGTTTTATGGGTTCGGAGGTTAAGTTACCCCTTGGGAAGAACGGGTCGTCGTTCACCCAAGGTGCCTTGCCGGAGCAAGTCTCCCAAGATTTCATTAACCGTGCTTGCTTGCGTGCTTTCTTGTGTGCATGTGTTTGAAAATAAGGGGGGGGGGAATGTCCCAAGTTGTCTTCCGGACGTACAAACCATTTATTGGTTGTCGCTCGGGATTTCTTGGATTTTATGTATTCGGGATTTTAATCCCGTCCTCATCTTGGACTTGTGATCATCGCATTTTTAACCTCGGGACTTGCGTGATCGAGAGAATGACTCCCTTTATAGTCAAAGATGAGGTTCTTTAGGAAGGAATGTCCTTAGCCCATCAATCCTACGCTTTGAGACGGTCGAGCTCAGATGTATGCTTCATACTCATCTTAAGCGATAATTGGAGATATAGGGTTCAAGGTTATCCCTTTTCTAAAGAAATTATGAAACCTTTAATGGAAGGAACGATGTAAAGATAGGATCTTAACACCGGTCTGTTCCAAGGTTGCTAATGGGGACATGGGGGAAATGCATGAAAAATGACATTTTTAGTGAAAAGATGACATTTTGGGTTGCAAAGAATGCTTTTGATTTGCAAAGGATGCATTTTTATATAAAGATATGATTTTTATGCAAATGATGCATTTTTATGAGGAAAATAGTATTTTGGGTGCAAATGATGCATAAAGATGTTATTTTGAAGGCAAGAGAAATGACTTTTAATGCAAATGATGCACCTTTAATATAAAAAAGAGATTTTAATGCAAAGGATGTTACTTTGAATGCAAAGAATGCTTTTTATGTGAAGAAAAGATTTTAATGCATGAAAATGGGTTTTAGGTGCAAAGGATGCACCTTGATGTATGAAAATGGTATTTTAATGAAAAGATGTCATTTTATGTATGAAGAGACTATCTAAATTGCAAATAGACATCAGATTATAACATGATGAGGGTTAAAATCAGATTACAGCTTGAAAATATGAAGTTTCTGCAAACTGCCATGTTTGTCGCGTGACATAGGCTGCCTATGTCGCGTGACATAACTAGCCACTTTGCAGAGACCTTTCAGTTGGGATTTGCAGAGGTATCAAGGCACCAATATGGCCAAGTTGCTTACAGATCTCAGAGAACAAGTTTATCAATGGTGAACACTTCAAGAGGGTGTGGATATGAGGGATCCACACTCATCTCGAGTGTTCATGCAAAACCAAGTCAAGCCGGAGCTATTTCATGAAATGATTATGCAATCAGGTATGAATCTAAGTAATATAACACTAAAGCATGCAACTTTAATCAGAATACAACATTATCAGCGCACTTAGCGTAGAGATTTCACATTCAAAGGAAATAAAGAGAGGAAAAGGGGTAGAAAATCGTTACCCTTGAAGACCACGACTCCCTATATCAAGTTAGATATAGGAGCCTTCAAACAAAGAACTTCCAGGACCGAGCTCAAGCCTTGGATCTATGAGAACCCTTGGTTCTTGATGTGTGTGGGAAGTGTGTGTGTGTATTGGTTGAATGGTGGGTGATTTGGAGGATTAGTGTGTGTTTTAGGGGGTATGTGAGGAGAGAGGATGCTTCTGGGCGTATTCCCTATAGAGGGGGACTGAGGGGTGAAGGAGAGGTGTCTAAAATGAGAGGTGAAGGCCTCTATTTATAGGCTGCCTGCATGGGCTTAGTATGTCGCACGACATAACAAGCCATAACCGTTTTCCTTCTAGAAACATGCAAGGTGGCAAGCTTCTAGAACTCTCCCTGGCTGGTTATGTCGCACGACATAAGTAGCCACATCCAGTTAATTCTAGAAACATGCAAGGTGGCAGTTTTCTAGAAGGATTCCTTGAATTAAGAAAAACGTGTTTCTTAATTGATAAGCATTCCTTTCAGCCTTTAATTAATTTGGAACAGTTCCGGAATGTTTCCGGAACTGTAGGAAAGTCCGAGGAATTATCGGAAAATTTACCGAAATTGCCGGGAAACTTAACCGGAAGGCATGAGCCAGATTTGAGTACTTACAACAATGTTAAAATTATCCCAATTTTTCCCTTGGATTCTAAAAACGTTAGAAATTTAATGTAATTAGTTGTGTGCATGTTATATGATGGGTAATATGTTCTTTCTCATTTTAACTTTTAACTTCTAACTGTCCTAATTTTACCACTCTTATTATGATGTACTTCAATTAAAAATTAAAAGATTACTTTATCTATTATTTTATTATTCACTGTTTAATTTGCTTAGTCTTTGATATATAAGAAATTAATATTTTTTACATTATTAAATTTTAATATATTTAAAATACATTATTTAATTTTTTTAGTGGACTTTTTTGAAACTATTTTCTTAGTGCACATAAAAAATATAAAAGACCAAAAGACATTATTTAATTTTCTTAGTGGAGTTTTTGTTTGAACCTATTTTTTTAGTGTAGTTAAAAATATAAAAAACGTAATTATCCTGCATGCATGCATGCATGTGACATGCACATGATCAATTTCTTTCAATTTCTAATATTTGTTAGAATCTAGAGGGTAAAGTGGAATAATGCCTGCGGTGAGGCTCGACCCGCAACAAAGTAGAATAATTTTAACATTGGGCGCAAGAGTGTAAAATGAGATTTGATTTATAGTTTAGGAGGATCAACATATTTTGGCTCTGATTTAATGCTATAACAATTAAAATATACATAAATATTAAAAGACTTTATTATGAGACTACAATACTTTCTATATTACTCTCATTCAATTTATTTTACGGTTCCACTTGCATAAAAAATAATATTAGTAATTAAATATAAGTACAAATAACAATCTTTCTATATTAGATTGTAAGAAAAGAAACTCATGGTTACGATAATGAATTTGTTTTAAAAGAGTTTGAAATCTAAATCACTACATAAATATTCTCTATATTATTCTTATTTTTTTCTATTACTTATTAAAAGTGGAGTTGTTCTTATAAAAAAATGCATTTTTTTTAAATTAAGGAAAAACCATTTTTCACTGCCACTTAATAATACACGCATGACACTTTTTTATACTAACATTGTCAATTTTTTACCCACCCTACAATGGCACTCTTTTATACTGTTACTTAATAATACATGCATTGACACTATTAACACTAACATTTGTTTACACTAACACTGATACTTTTTAACACTAACACTGACACTTTTAATACTGACACTTAATAATATATGCACCGACACTCTTTACACTGTCCTGACACTCTTTACACTGACACTATGTTACATTAACACTGACACTTTTTTACACTAATAGTGACACTTAATAATACATGCACTGAGACTCTTTACACCGGCACTTTGTTACAACAACACTGATACTTTTTTACACTAACACTAACACTTAATAATGCATGCACTGTAACTTTTTACACTAACACCTTGTTAAACTAACACTGACACTTAATAATGCATGCACTGACACTTTGTTATTATAACACTGACACTAGCTATGGGATCAAAATACATTTTTTCTAATTTTAAGAAAAAGCGCATTTTTTGTAAGATTTTGGCTTAAAAGTGGTATTGATAACTGAATATAAATATAAACATCTCTCTTTCTAAAGTCAGGTGTATAACTAATTCTTAGTATAGTTGCTATTACTTATTAAAATTGGTATTGATAACTGAATATAAATATAAACAACTGTATTTTTAAAATAAATTGTATCCGTACGAAGCTCGTATATACTAAATAATATTACGAGGATTGTTATATAAACCCGTAAAATTGTTGAGTAAACTCGTAACATTAAAACTGCCCCCAAAAATTAAAACAAACCCCTCCCTTTCCCTTTATACCCCCACTGACCCACTCACCCACACACCCACACCCACACCCACACCCACACCCATTAACCCTTTCATTTACTTTCTCTCATTCACACCCACCCACCACTAATTTTTAGAGAGAGAAAATCAGATTGAGAGAAAGAAAAGAAGAAGAAATCAATTGGCTTTTAGAGAGAGAGTGAGAAATTCAAATTTTGGAGAGAGAAAGAGAAGAAGAAGAAGTTTAAGTCAATTACAACTTCATTCAAGATGTCAAACCTTGGAAAACAAGGTAATTATCCTCTATTTCGTTCGAAAATTACATCCTAGGCTTTAATTTTGCTTCAATTGAGAATTATTGGGTTCAATTGCATTAAAAATTCTGGGTTTGGGAGGTTCGGCCGATACCAAATTTTTGGATCTTTTCGGCCAGTAGTGGCCGAACTTTGCTTAAAAAATCAGCCACACCCGGCCGAACTTTGGAAAAATAATCAGCCACACCCGACCGAACTTTGGTAAAAAAAATCAGCCACACCCCGCCGATTTTTTTTTACTATTTTCAGTCACTTATGGCAGAACTTTTTCAATATGATGTTAAGTGTTTGATTTTGATATGATATGATATGAAATTGTATTAAGTTTGATTTTTTGATGTTTTATTTGCAGTTAAGCAAATGTTTACAAGAAGATGTCCAACTGCTTCCATTAGGAAGCAACAAGAAGACGCACGTAATCAAGGGCAATCTACACAGAACCTTGATGCTGAGCTAGTTGAGGATGCATATGTTGATCCTCGTCATTCGATCTACAATGAGGATGAGGATAATATGGAAACCTCACCTCAGATGAACGTTCTTCAAGCTCAAAATTATATTGACTTGGAAGATGAACCGGAAGATGAGGCGAAAGATGAGGATGACCTCGAGGAAGGTGGGGATGAAATCTCTTTTCCCGGTGGTCCGAGGTACAAATCTTTACTCACTTCCTATGAAACACATGTTGCAAAATACATTTGGGAGGGTAAAGATGATTGTACGCTAAAATGTATTAATCATATCGGGAAGTTGAAAAAATGGAAGTTGGAATTTAATAATTTGTCTAAGCTGGTTCAAAATATTATTGATAATTTCGGACTCTTGTGCTTACTGAGTGGAGCGTATGACAAACGTGGATAAGACGTTGGTTAATGCTTTTGTTGAGCGACGGCACCCGGAAACTAATAGTTTTCACATGCCATTTGGAGAGATGACCATCACTTTATGTTGGGTTTTGGGGTGACAAACGCATTGGAAAATTAACAAAGAACATCAAAACCATATCCCTTAGATTTGTCTAGCATGAAGAGATAAGAAAAACTATGAGATAGAATTACATACCTTGAACGCGATTTAATTTGTCAAAACAGATCTCAAAATTCAAGCCTTGAACTTTGATGTCGAATCTTCTAATATCCATTTCGAACTTGGTGATGAAATCAACAATGGAGCTTCAAGCCTTAGGAGATAAAGCAACCTTCCTCTAATGGTGATCCACACGCGAACGAACCAAGAACACCTTCTTGTTGGATTGCTAGAAGATCCTCTTGATTATTGAATCAATATTCAATAATCAAAGCCAAAAACTATGGAATAATTTTGGGAGCCTTTGATTCAAAATCAAAAATCAAAATCTAGAGTTTCATAAACCTAGAACAATGATGTGAGAGATCAATTTTTGGCTGCAAAAAAGATTGTATTTATATCACATATAAATCCCTAACACTTAGGGAGAAACCTTTTTCAAACCAAAGACCTAATTGGCCAAGGAACCAGTTGTACGGACGGAAATTCGAAGCTGGCACGAGTCGTGCCCTTTGCAAACCATTCGTACCCACGAGTCGTGCCTAATGCTTCAACTCGTTCTGATTGACAACCCAAAATTTGCACAGTCGTTTGCTATTGGCACGAGTCGTGACCCAGGGCACGAGTCGTGCTCCTGGTCACGAGTCGTGCCAAAAAGTGCAAATTCCAATTTTCAGCTCGAATCAAATTCGTTCTTTGTGTGTGACCCAAAATGAATTATATTATATTGGTAGTGAGCCAAAACATGACCTCACAAGACATAAGTGGTTTCTAGCAAACTATTATATCCACCCAATTAATATAACATCAAAGCTTGATTCCTCGATAGATAAAATGTCATAATCCCTTTGTCCATGATGTCAAATTGAACATGAGTTATGGTCTATGTCAACTCATTCCGTTCAATGCTTTCTCGATTCCGAACATGTTGATAATCTAAGTGCATTTGATCTCTATCAAATCTCTTGAGTATGGCCATACCTTTCATCAACACTATTCATCGAGGGGCCCAATCAGACATCTCTCTTCATAAGAGGGACAAATTCCGTCTTGACTTATCATTCTTCCCTACATGAATCCAATCGTGCTAACATAGCCCTTATTGCTATCCGATTAAAGATAGTGTTAGACTATATCAAACACGATCTTCATCATGTGGAAGACGATGATAATCTCAGGTACAAATGATTCAATAACACGACTATCGTGAGATTTAATCATGACAACAGACCATGTCATAAATCTCATAAGTAGGTCAAGTCCAATACTTGTTCTCTAGCAAGTATCCATAAGTGTAATGTGCATCTCCATGCATATAATCATCTCTATGATTTATCCATTACCAACTTATACTAGTTGTTCACAGCAACTAGGGACACAGTTCAATCAAGTTCCAAACTTGATTATCCGACATGGATTGCAATTCGAATTCCATGGCTTCTAACCATTTATCCGAATCGGGATTTGACACCGCCTCTTGATAGGAAGTAGGTTCGTCATTCTCATTGACTTCCACTTCATTACTTTCCGACACGAGAAATCCATATCTCTCGGGTGCGGATCGTAACCTATCCGATCTACGATGGACTTGTGCATCTTGAACCGGTTCCACAACTCCTTGTGAACTTGGTTCCATCTCTACTCTTGATTCCATATTATTTTCGGGTTCTTGAACTTCTTCAAGATTAATTTTACTCCCACTAGATTCTTTATTGAGAAACTATTTCTCAAGAAACAAATCATACAGAGCAACAAACATTTTGTTCTCTTTGTGGTCGTAAAATTAATTTCCGAAAATAACCTTGTCAGATTTGGCGCTAACTTATCAGAGACAAGTCTCTTCATATAAGCTTTGCAACCCCAAATCTTTATGAAAGACAAACTAAGTTTTCTTTCATATCACATCTTATGTGGGGTCTTAGGAATCGATTTAGTAGGGACTCAATTCAATGTAACCACATCATTTCTAATGCATATCATCAAAAGGAAGGTCAACTTGACATATCATCGAATGAACCATATCCTACAAGGTTCAATTCCTCCTCTTAGACACATCATACAATGTGATGTTTCGGGTGGAGTCAACTCTGAAACGAGTTTTGAGATGATTGTCAAACTCTTGGCTCAAATATTCACTACCACGATCGAATCGAAGTACTTAATAATTTTACCAAGTTTATTTTGTACTTTATTTTGAAATATTCAAAATATCTCAAATAATTCACTTTTGGACTTCATCAGATAGACACAGTCATATCTAGATAAGTTATTAGTGAATATAATGAAATATCAAAATCTTTCCCTAGTAATGCTACTTAATAGTCCACATACATCTCATGTATTAGGGCCAATAAGTCACTAGCCCTCCCACTACTATTAGTGTAGGGTGGTTTGGTCGATAATCCCAATAAACAAGATCCACATTCCTCAAATAATTCATAATCATATGAGTCTAAAAGTCCATGTTAATGGAGTTTAGATATATGTTTCTTATTTATCTGACCAAGCCGGCAATGCCATATGAACGTGTTGTTCATATCATTCGGTTTAGATTTCTTACTTATATTATAGATATCTTCAATATTATTTTGTATCTTAATATCAAGGATATGAAGACTATTCAATGACATATGCAATACAATAAGGCATATCATTAAATAAATATAAAACTTCTTATTCTCAATAAGAAAATTATATCCTTCATCATCCATATAAGAAACGGAAATAATACTCCTACTCAAATCCGAAACGTAGTAACACTTGTTAAAAACAAGTACTAGTCCATTAGGTAAAGTGACTTCATAAGTCCCTATGGCTAATGCAGCAACTCTTGCTCCATTCCCACTCATAGGTTTAATTCACCTTCTTTGAGTAGCTTTCTATTCTTTATTTCTTGCACATTTAACCAAATGTGGGATCCATATTCGGTATCATATACCCAAGAACAAGAAGTCGAAAGAAAAATATCTATCATATAGATACTTGAAGTAGTAGCAATCATATTGCCCTTCTTCACCTTTTAGGCCTTCCTAATAAGCCTTTCAACTTTGCTTCCAATGATAATCTCGTTACAATGGTAGCAAAATGCATCCTTTTGAGACACTTTGGGTTTAGCCTCTTCGGCTTTGGCAACTTTTGCCCTAGGTTTAGCAACCTTTGCTTTATCTTCTGTGTGTTTCCTTTTAAACCCCCTTTTTGTGTTAAGCATTAACTCAACAAACCTCTCTTGCCTAGCTTGCACTTGGAACATTTCCTTTGTGCGTTGTGCTAGAACAAAAGTAACTTCCATGTATTCAAGGTCCTTCTCAAGAGCCTTTTAAACATGGTGGTAAGTATAAGGCAAACAACATCATAGGAATCATCTCTATGTTTCTTATGTTGCTCCTTATCTGCCCTTTGCAACATTTGCAGTGGGTTCAGCAGGAATGGATTTGTCAAGAACGTACACTTTTGCTTAAGAACAATTCTTTAAGCTTCCGATCCAATCAGAATAGTCTGTACCATTCTTTTCAAAACTTTGTCCTTCATAAGGACGAATCGCAATTTATTGTGTAATGCTATTTCTACAATAAAATATGCAAACCATATGAACACATATCAATATCAACGCATTTACCATCTAAGATCAAATAATGTATTTCACAAATACTCCCACTAAATTATATACCTTCAAATACAAGCATGTATCATATAATTATAGTGGGCTAAGATTCATATTTCACTTGATTTTGGTTTAACTGAGTCAATGCCCGAAATCAAGCTATTTAGGTAGAAACATCAATCATATCTCTATATGACTCTTAGATCTTTTATGAGATTTTCTTAGACATCATATGTCAAAAACATGTTTTAAATCTCATCTACGCCTTGGGTCAAATCTCATTTAAAAGCATCAATTAAGTCAAAACCTTTTTCAAACGTGTGAGATATGGAACGATGCACCTAACTGAGTCAAAACTACATCAACCATTATCTCACCTTGCTCACAAATTAAGATATAAGATGCACCCAACTGAGTTGAAACTACATCAAATACCCTAAAATATCACAAGTGTTCTAATCAAGGAATGGCATAAGACTCAAATATTTAGAAGGTTTTCATATTGTAACAAACATCGCATGGCTGTAACATAGATCTCATGTGAACATAATCATGAACATAGGGCTTCACAAAATTTCATGCAAACAATTTGATTTCAATTTTGAGAAATTACAAATCTAAATAATCATATTAATAGATTAATAACCTATGTGATAAACTAATCTAATTAATTTATCATAAATCATGAACATGGCATATCATATATACTTGTTTTTCATAAAAACAAAACACATGGAATCTAGATCTATTTCATATAGCATGGTAGCAAATAATCAAATTAAATTTAGCATGTAATTTCAATCCTAATCATGGAAAGACAGGGCTCTGATACCACTGTTGGGTTTTGGGGTTACAAACGCAGTGGAAAATTAACAAAGAACATCAAAACCCTAGCCCTTAGATCTGCCTAGCATGAAGAGATAAGAAAAACTATGAAATAGAATTACATACCTTGAACGCGATTTAATTTGTCAAAACAGATCTCAAAATTCAAGCCTTAAACTTTGATGTCGAATCTTCTAATATCCTTCTTCGAACTTGGTAATGAAATCAACAATGGAGCTTCAAGCCTTAGGAGATAAAGCAACCTTCGTCTAATGATGATCCACACGCGAACGAACCAAGAACACCTTCTTGTTGGATTGCTAGATGATCCTCTTGATTATTGAATCAATATTCAATAATCAAAGCCAAAAACTATGGAATAATTTTGGGACCCTTTGATTCAAAATCAAAAATCAAAATCTAGAGTTTCATAAGCCTAGAACAATGATGTGAGAGATCGATTTTTGGATGCAAAAAGGATTGTATTTATATCACATATAAATCCCTAACACTTAGGGAGAAACCTTTTTCAAACCAAAGACCTAATTGACCAAGGAACCAGTTGTACGGATGAAAATTCGACGCTGGCACGAGTCGTGCCCTTTGCAAACCATTTATACCCACGAGTCGTGCCCAATGCTTCAACTCGTTCTGATTGACAACCCAAAATTTGCATAGTCGTTTACTATTGGCATGAGTCATGACCCAGGGCACGAGTCGTGCTCCTGGTCACGAGTCGTGCCAAAAACTGCAAATTCCAATTTTCAGCTCGAATCAAATTCGTTTTTTGTGTGTGACCCAAAAGGAATTATATTATGTTGGTAGTGAGCCAAAACATGACCTCACAAGACATAAGTGGTTTCTAGCAAACCATTATATCCACCCAATTAATATAACATCAAAACTTGATTCCTCGATAGATCAAATGTCATAATCCCTTTGTCCATGATGTCCAATTGAACATGAGTCATGGTCTATGTCAACTCATTTCGTTCAATGCTTTCTCGATTTCGAACATGTTGATAATCCAAGTGCATTTGATCTCTATCAAATCTCTTGAGTATGGCCATACATTTCATCAACACTATTCATCGAGGGGCCCAAGCAGACATCTCTCTTCATAAGAGGGACAAATCCCATCTTAACTTATCATTCTTCCCTACATGAATCCAATCGTGCTAACATAGCCCTTATTGCTATCCGATTAAAGATAATGTTAGACTATATCAAACACGATCTTCATCACGTGGAAGACGATGATAAACTCAGGTACAAAGGATTCAATAACACGACTATCATGAGATTTAATCATGACAACAGACCATGTCACAAATCTCATAAGTAGATCAAGTCCAATACTTGTTCTCTAACAAGCATCCATAAGTGTAATGTGCATCTCCATGCATATAATCATCTCTATGATTTATCCATTACCAACTTATACTAGTTGTTCACAACAACTAGGGACGCAGTTCAATAAAATAAACATGCAAAACATATAATGAACATAATAAACACGCTCTAGAATAAATGATAAAGATGATACATAACGGTTCAAGTTAAACATAACTATAGCCTAGGGCATTACACCAACACTTTAGAGGATGTGCCATGTATTACGGAGCTTTCGGTCGTAGATTTACCCTTGTTTGAGAGTCCCGATTATTCTAGTTAGCCACCTCTTAATAAAGTCGTTGAGGTTTTGAGAGTCTCAAAAAGAGTGGCTAAAGATGGAATTCCTGCCAAAGGGGCATTAGTGAATATAGAATGGCTGAGAATGAAGTTCTCCCCTAATTTGTACTCCTCAGACCCCCAAAAAGCTGTCTGTGCTGCTAAGGCAATCTGTTTTATTTATTGGGGTGCACAATTTTCTCAGATAAGATTGGGATATGTGTCAGTGCGAGCTACCTAGATTTATTTAGAGATGAGAGGGCAATTGGGGATTATGCTTGGGAAGCCGGAGCGTTAGTTTATCTGTACTGGCAACTAGGAAAAGGATCTAGGTGGAACTGCCATCAGATTTTCGGATACTTAACTTTGTTGGAGGCATGGGTTATTGAGAGGTTCCCTGCGTTTAGGAACGGTTTCAACAACTCTTATCTACCCAATTTGCCGATCACATTGAAGTGGCTACCACCAAGGGCTCAACCAGCGACAGTTGCCTCCGTGTAAGTAAAGAGGCAACATATTGACATAATCAAGGAAACGGAAGTAAGTTTTATTTATGTAGTATTTCTCACATGTATTTTTGTTTTCTTAAATGAAACTATATTAATATTTTTTATGTTTTTATTTGTAGGTGATTTGGATGCCGTATGAAGGTATCCGTTCTCAATATCCTTTTCCTAGAGCCGCTCTATATCAAGGTGCCATAGTTACCGATAATGTCGTGGAACCACATCTTCCTAATCGGGTCTTGAGACAGTTTGGAGTTTTGCAAACAATACCAAACCCTCCACTTGGACTAGGGATGCCGAGAGGAGATAAGAAGTCTTTGGTGGGGTGGATCATGTTTGCCTAATCATTCTCTTCCTGGAAGTTGCATTGCGTCGATAAACGCTCGCTCCAGAAATGTAGAGTGCCACAAGAGACTGCAGATGATTATCTGTAGTGGTACTCTACATATTCCCACCCTATTGTGCACCCCATAACTGAGCGGGCTCACGCTGTCAGGAGGACAACTGAAGTTGCTGCCCCAAATTCGTGGGATATAATCATGAATGTCCGGGACGTGATGATTCCTATTACTGAAAGATGGACAGACGGAGATCACTCGATTAGTGCACAGGAGGCTATAGAAGTCATCTTTAGAGCACTGGCAGCAACTCAAATCCCATCAACGCTATCAACTTCTCAGGGTCATAGAAGACGGCATTAGATTTGTATTTTTTGGTCTTTGTAATATGTATCTGAAACAATGTATGAACAATTATTTTTGGTTTTGTATTTGGTGTTTGAATGCTTGTACAACTCGATTAGTTTTGTATAATGCATTGAAAAACCTTCCAAATTTGAACAATTTCTTATGAAATATTAAGTGTATTTTTTTTTTGTAATATTCAAAAACAATGTTATGTATCCAAATAATAGCCTAAAATATTCAAAAACAATGTTATGTACCCCTATTAAGTGTATTTTTTTGAAACGTTCATGAAAAAACATTGTTATGTACCAAAATCATAGCCTAAATTTTTTTGCCCATGTAACAAAAGTTTGGCCAGTACTGACTGAACCATTCAAGATGTTCGGCCAGTACTGACCGAAAACCCCTTTTCTGTTCGGCTACTACTGTCCGGAAGTCCTAATAAGCGTTTTTTTTTTAAACGTTCATGAAAAAACATTGTTATGTACCAAAATCATAGCTTAATTTTTTTTTTTGCACATGTAACAAAAGTTCAGCCAGTACTGACCAAACCATTCAAGAAGTTCGGCCAGTACTGACCGAAAACCCCTTTTCTGTTCGGCCACTACTGGCCGGAAGTCCTAATAAGCGTTTTATTTTATGTTTTTTTGAAACGTTCATAAAAAAATAATGTTATGTACCCAAATAATATGCCAAAGTATTTGTTTTTTTTTTTGCTCTAGTTACAACGGTTCGACCAGTACTGACCGAACCTTTTTAAGTGTTTCGGCCAGTACTGATCGAAATATTTAATTTAAATCAGCCACTACCTACCGAACCATTCAAAAATGTATTTTTTTTCATTTTTTTTTGTTTATTAAGTCGGAACGTAACAATGTGTTTTCCGTCATTAAAAAAGTTAATTTAAAGTTATTTAAATTTTATAAATTTAAGGTTAATTTAAGGTTACTTGTATTACATGAGTTAATTTAATGTTAATTTATATTTAGTTAAATTTTAAATATAATTTTAAATGGAAGTTACTCATAAATGAAAATTATCTAAAGATATGTAACACCACAAATCATAATATTTAACATAAATAAAATTATTTAATATCAATTACATGAGTTGATGTTTTGGGTACTTGTATTGATCGACCTTTATAATAGGCTAGCCACCCGGTTGCACGTTCATGACGTTCTTCATACCATTTATACGGTAGTGGTGGCAATGGACATCCTTCCTTCAACTTGGCATGAATATAATGATTACCGTTGACATAGCATATACAAATCAGTTTTGGTTTGCATGGCATTGATTTTCGTAGAGGAAGAAATGTCAAAGACAATGTGTTACTTAAAGTCACTGCCGCAACGTTGAATGCATTTGCAACAGCATAACCCATTTCTGCAGCGTTAAACCAATTTGCTACTCCACATGGACCATCATACCAGTTGAGAGTGGACAGGACTTTCTCCACCCTATCCTCGACCATGAATAACTTAGCATATAACTCTTGATTTCCATAAACCTCTTGATATAACGCTTCCAGAATCGACAGCCACTCATCTGAATCACAACCAAGTAACTCTGCGATACACCGGAAGCCACAATTCCCATCACCCTGCACATCAACATTTTTCTCAATATATCTCCTTAATGACATTTGTATCCTCGCATTGTTGATATTCAAAGGAATAAGCATGATCATTCAATTTAAACATGAGTTGTTGGATTTAAGAACGACCCGCATGCTCAGTTGCCCTGCTCTTCACTCGAGCATTATAAATAGTACGTATTAAGGACTTGTTTTCTGGAAATTTCTCTTTTAATTCATATAAAATATCAATCGGCCGACTATTTGCATGTGACATTTCTATCATGTACTCCTCCTCTAGTTTCTGTAATCTACCGGCATAAGAGTGACCCAACATGGATTGACAAATCGGATGATTGCGAATGCCACAAACCACTTTTAATTGCCATTGACCATTAACCGTGACTTGTTTGGCGTTCAACTGAAACATACAACCGCATTTATTTATTCCGCTCTCTCTATTTTTTTTTCCCAATATTTCATTGTTGACAGATTCTTGAGAGGACAGAGAGATTGACTTTTCCTTGTATGTTCCCCAGCGTTCACAAATAAGCGTCATTCGAGGAGCGAAATTACGGCTTCCGTTATCCGATCGATCGATGACGATGATAAATTCATGCTTTTCCTCTTTTTTACACGCCAATTCAAACATTATTTTACGGTCTCTAAAAGAAATATGAAGGGGGTGATTTGATGTAGTGGTGAAAATTGATGAGGGGAAGATGAAAAAAATTGATGAGGGGAAGGTGAAAATTGATAAGGGAGGGGGTAGATTTCCATTAATGCTACGGATGTAAATAATAATGGTGATAAAATTTGGGTTGAATGTTACGGGTGAAAATAACTTTGAAATGAATAACAACACTTTTTGCTTTTTCTTTTTTTACTTTTTTTAAAAGTAAAGTTTAGAAATAGAAAAGAAAATAAAGACAAGAGGCGCCGGAGGGTTTGTGTTGTGCCACAGTGAAGGCGAGGGCAGTTTCATAGAGTGAGACCAAGCAAGGAGAAGAAGCATAACTATGGAGAAGATGAACGATGTGGAAGAGAAGAAGGCGGAAGAGCAGGTGGTGACGCCGTGGGAAGTGGCGGCTAAAGACGGCGTCAAAATTGACTATGATAAGCTAATTGACCAATTCGGGTGTCAGAGGCTTGACCAATCCATCACTGATAGAGTTCAACGCCTCACCGGCCGCCCTCCTCACGTCTTCCTCCGTCGCGGCGTTTTCTTTGCTCACAGGTTTTCTTTCCCACCATTTTCTTCTTCTTTTTCTTAAAGAAAACGAAAAACCCATTTGCACAGGCAGCTAATATTATTTCCCTTCACAATGTAGACAATTGTTCCACTAATTGAATGCACATTGTTCTATAAAAATATTCCATCTTCACAGGGAGTCATGTTTTTTTTTTCAATGTAGATTAGTCTTCGACTTATTATTGATCGAATGAACGTTTTTCTTGAAAAAAGAACATTTTATATCCAAGTGTTTGACTAATTGACATAATGAATGTACAGGGATTTCAATGACATATTGGATGCATATGAGAGAGGGGAAAAGTTCTATTTGTATACAGGGAGAGGCCCTTCTTCAGAAGCTTTGCATTTGGGACATCTTATTCCCTTCATGTTCACCAAGTATGCTCCCTACTTTCTATTTGTTCTCTTTCTGTGTTTTCTTTTGATCTACTTTCATCTATCAATTTCTAATCGAGTTTTTACGAAGTAATTTTTAGTAAGAAATTTCCGGGACAAAATTTGTAAGTATCCATCTCTTCTAAAAGTTTAAACAGGTAAAGAGAACTCCCAGCATTGCATATCAAACTTTAACTATACCATTCATATCCGACTCCCACTTTCTTATGTAGAAATGAGCTGATGTGCATCACAGAGCAAAGGTTGTGCACTACTACGCTCAGGTTTGATTTGGAGGAACAGGTGCAAGTGAATTGTTGGAACCGAAGAGCTGACCAAAAATAAATAAATAGGTTTTTGCCATTTAAGTGGGAAACGAAAGGGCTGACAATGTATTTCAAGCTTTAACAAAGATATATACTTGTATATGTTACTGGTTTGATTGTTTTTACTAGCCTTTCCCTGCCTTTACGATTAGTAGAAATCCAATTGTCAGCCTTGTAAAATGACATAAAACATACTTACACTTATTCAATGGCGTAGTAACAAATAATATTCCTTCAGCATCCTTTTCATAATAGTCTGGTAAGTTTTAGGTTTACACCATTGCCCTTCTGCTTGGTTATTATACCAAAACATCCCACTAACTTCTTACCTTGTATTTTGTTTGGCAACATCTAAATTCAATAAATAGTGGGGTGTGTATGGGTAAGTTTGGATATTGGTTGCTCTTAATTACTCCCTCCGTCCCAAAATGAATGTCCAAAAAATTTTCAAAATTGCTCTTGATCAAGAGAAAATTTGAAATTTTTTGGACAATCATTTTGGGACAGAGGTAGTAAGAGGCAAACAGTAATAGGGAATGGGACTTTCAAATGAGATGGAGGGAGTAACTCAAATCTGACACTTGTTGGGTGAGTTAGGTAAGTACTGTTGCTTTTGATTTGTTGCGTTTCATGATATATCAGAACCATGAAGCTGTGTCATCCTGATGACTGTTGAAATTGAGTGATTGTAAGTGTATCTGCTTGCAGATATTTGCAGGATGCTTTTAAGGTTCCTCTAGTAATACAACTAACTGATGATGAAAAGTGCATGTGGAAGAGTCTGACGGTGGAGGAAAGCCAAAGACTTGCTCGTGAGAATGCCAAAGATATCATAGCTTGTGGTTTTGACATCACGAAGACCTTTATTTTTTCAGATTTTGATTACGTTGGTGGGTAAGTAGTGTCTTTTTCGGCTCTAGTATTCAGTAAATTCTTGATGCCATGATGCACTAGTTACAATACTTTTACATAAGTTATATTTTTTCTTTCTTCTTGAAACACCCTTGGAGATTTTTGCGTAGCTTCGTTATGGGCTCATGAGAATGGAGCTTTCGAGGGATTCCCCCTTTCTGATTTGAGAAGTCTTTTGTCTTAGATCAGGCTATTGTTTCCTTGATGTTTAATATTTTTCCTCTGATTGATGGACTTCTTGTCCATCTATTTATACATTCTCCCATAGTTGTTGAAGGCGATAGGCTGAAGGAGAGCGAGAAGTTCCTATAAAAGACGAATGACGAGGCGGTTGAAAGGCGGCCGAAAGGCGAGTAAGGCGGTAAAATAGAACAAAAGGAACTAATAAAATATATATGTAAAATATATTAAACAAAGCTTAAACAATTTAAGAACAAAAATTTTGCATTAAATAAAGGTCACAATTTCACATGTAATAGCAACTTAACACAATTAAAACACCCTAAAGTGAGATTTTTAAGACAAAAAAACACATTTTATGTTCAAATCAGTAAACAGTTAGACGTTTAAAAGTGTGAAATAGGTGAATTCGAATATATAATTTCAAATGTATAATTTCATATCTAGTGATAAATATAAAATATAGTTAAAACTTCAAATGACAAAGGAAGACTAAAAGTAAAGCAAAAAAACAAATTATATTAGTGAACATATTAAAATTTGCAAGCCTCCCTTTAAAAATTTGAATAAAGCAAGCTATTTGTAGTGTTTTTCTCTCACTCCTTTGTCGTCATTTTAATTTGTTATTTATCACATTTATTTTCTTTTGATCACTCGAGAGAAATTATGGATTTTCTCTTGTACGCCACAAGCTATCTTTACTCCATATTATCCCAAAACAACGCATTGGGTAAGTTAATTATTGAAACTAAAATAACAAAATGACCTAGTTTAACACTACACATACGCCTATTATGCCTTTTGACAAAGGCGGACTACTCATGCCTCTCACCATAACCAAGAAACGCCTCGCATGGCCTAAAAGGCGCACAGCAGCCCGCCATAAAACCAAAAAGCGGTCGACCCCTAAAGGCGCCATAATGGCGAGGCGGGCGAGAGAGGCGCTAGCCTTTTGCAACTATGCATTCTCCTATAGTCTAATAATACTTCTTTCCTTATAAATAAAATAAAAATATTTTCTTGATTCTTATTCTATTCTTAGTTCGTGTGCATATTGAAATCAGTACGACTAGTATGATTGTTGTAATATTGCAAAAGCTTAAGAGAGTTGAAAATACTACATGACTTGGCAAGAATGAAAATGGACACATGAAGCTTCTATAATTAGATTCTAATCTCTTGCACTCAGGAGATTAGAGGAGGGATGCAGGTCTAATATGACTTTACATCAGTGCCTTCTAGCCTAGGAGTGTAAAGAGATGCCGCCTGTTTGAGGTAGAATTATCTTTGCCCTTTGGGTAGCAATCTGTCTTTTGGGTGCAATATCCTTGGGCTTACTGGTAAAGATTGTTTCTTGATATCTATCTGCTTGAATAATTTGGCAAGACTATTACATAGGTTGAGTAATAAAAGAATTTGGATTTAGTTTGTTGGAACAGTGACTTGTCAGCTTTTTCTGCTACTGCTCTATTTGTTTGTTTCACTTTATCTGGTTCTTACTAGATCATGCTTGCAGTGAATTTTACAAGAACATGGTGAGGGTCGCAAAATGTGTCACATACAATAAGGCGAGTGGTGCGATTAATATTTATTGGAGACGTAAACAATGTTTTGTTTTTCAATACTGTAGCTTCCAAGTTCTTATATTAGTCCTTACTATCATACCGATAATAAACTTTTGCTGGTGGCCTGCAGGCAGTTGGCATATTTGGTTTCAAGGATGAAGATCATATCGGTAAAATTAGTTTTCCGCCTATCCAGGTAAACATAGAGCCTTATTGTCTAAGGTGCTCAAGGTTAAGCAAGTCTACATTTTGTTTCTGGATAGCGTCATATCATATGTGTCATTAGTTTTAGGAGTGATAATGCCATTCAATGTCTCTTTTAAGTTAAAACATGATCTTGAAATTCTTAATCCTGGTGAAGCCTACATGATTACTTGTTTGTTTGGTGCTGGTTCTTGGTTCAGCTGTTTCATTCAATCTCTTACTTATTAAGAAGCTTGCGTAATTCTATTATGGGGGTGGCCATTAATCATATTTTGCATTATTGCAGGCAGTTCCATCATTTCCCAGCTCATTTCCACACCTGTTCTCTGGAAACGATAATCTCCGCTGTTTGATCCCTTGTGCTATTGACCAGGTTTATTTTACTTAATCTTTCAATTTTCGCAGATAATCTCTTGTTTGGAATTGTTTGAAGTCTTCCTAGAACTAAGTGATTTATAAAATGATGAATTTGTATCATGGTTCTATCTTTAGAGTCCTTAGCTTAGAAGTTTCGTAGAACGCTTTGATGGTTTACACTGCAGGACAACTTAACGACTTGTTAAGGTTTTTTTTTTTTTTTTTTTTTTTTTTTTTTTTTTTTGAGGCATACTCCCTGGTCTTGTCATGGATTAGGATACCCTAGTTGGAGTAGCTCCTCTAACAATGATCTTTCCCCTCCCCCCTCCCCAGATATGCAGAGGACAGATTGTACCTTATTGGGTGCACATATGGCTGACTGAGTATGTGTTTTCACATACAAAGGTTCTATTTTAAGTTGTTTATCGTATACTCCCTCTGTTCCTACATGAATGTCCAAATTTCATTTAGGGGACATTCTGAAAATGTTTATTTTTATATAATTAAATGACAAAGATGCATAAATAGTTTTGTTATCCACTTTCTAAACATATAGTTTTGCAGGTACAAAATGACTAGTGAAAAAAAAAGTGGTAAAAAAATTTAGGGACAGTTTTTGACAAAAATGACATCCCTTCCTTTTGGGACTTCTTTTTTTTGTTTTTTTCCAAAATGCTCATTCATTTAGGCAGGGACGGAGTAGCTTTCAGGGTTATTGTCTTTTGTAAATTCATCCTGAATGATAGTTGTATGTGAAAGACTCCTTGTTCACTTAGTCCTTAGAAACTCTCTCATACTCAGTCATACAATTATCTCTTATGTCATCAATTTAATTTAGCCTACCTTTTCTTTTCTGAGTTCTAAAAAATAAGTATCCAAGTATATGTTCTTCCTCTTGTTGTCTGTTTGTACTAAGTAAGCTTTTACTGGTTTTCTCAGGATCCTTACTTTAGAATGACACGAGATGTTGCTCCTCGGTTAGGTTATTCCAAGCCTGCGCTGATTGAATCGATATTTTTTCCAGCCCTTCAGGTTTTTCTCAAAACGTTACATAGCTTTTGTTTCTTTTTCTAATGTTCATGCTGTTACTGATGAGGATACTTAGCTTCTTATAATGACTAAGAGCTAATTTGTATTAATCTATATATGCTCAACCTGTACTATGATGCATTTTACGCATAATCCAAAATGAGTGCTACTTTTGACTTGACACAAAGAGTAGAAGAACAATGCCACAATATTGAAAGTAAATTCAGGACTCGAAACTATCTGGACTCCTATTTTTGCATATTGAGTAGTACATGTGAAATAACTTTGACTAAACTGATACGTAATGGATGAAACTCGCTTTGAGATCCTTTGACAAGAGATAATCAGCAATTAAGAGCTTTACAGCTATAACGGTGACAAAAATCAACCCAAACAGGCGGGGCATTGGAGAGCTTTGCCAGTAGTTCAGCTGTCACAGAGGCAATGATTATTGAAGAACTTGCACTGTCAACAAGGATACGAGAAGTTACTTGAAAAGTGCAGGAGCACAAGAACAACTCAGCTCGGATTGACAAGGCTGAACCGACAATTAGTTGTATCAGAAATAGAATAATATTTTTCACGAACACAATGCTGAATGACGAAGGTATGCATCTTTTGGTAGAAGAAATGAAGTTACATAACTTAAAGCCTGAGATGGGAAAAGTTGGTCAACCATGGCGGATGGTGATGATAAAGAGTAACAATCATTGTATCTTTGAAATCAATGATTGAGTTATCTGATATCGATTCATATTATGAAAACCTACCTACGGCATGAAGTCATTAATATACTATGGTTAACAAATAGATTTCAGCGAAGGAACACCAGAGTATGGTCGGAAGAAAACTGACTTCATGTTTCTATTCTTTCATCCACAGGGGCATTCATCAAATAGTTTATGATGTTTGGTGAGTGTTATTATAGGGATGTGTTTCTTTCTTCATTCACAAATGGTTTCAGGCCATCATTGAAAACAAATTTTGCAATGTAAAGTAACTGGAATAAAGAAAGGAAATTATGTTGCTCTATATAATTCCTATATCAAGGTTTGGGATTGTTTTTATCCTTAAATGAAAGAAACATATTTTTCTTTCCAGAATTTTCATTGTACGACTATCTTGAAAACTTAAGAGGGAATACTGCTTTTTTGTAGTGAAAGGTGAGAGGGAAACTACGCTGTTCTGGGGAAATGTATAAGTGTGAGACTGGATATAGCAACAATATGTTAGGATTGTTCCAAACACCATTTCCGATTGGTTTCAAGTGTGCTCTGTTATGTTAATTTTTATGTGGGATACTACTGACTTCATGACTTGCATTTATGAATCAAAATTTTTGCAGGGGGAATCAGGAAAAATGAATGCCAGTGATTCATCATCTGCAATATATGTGACTGACTCTGGCAATGACATTAAGAACAAGGTATTTGGATTTTAATGTTGTGAAAAAGGACAAGTGATTGGGAGCTCTCCAAATGAGACTCTTCATACGTTCTTTCTAAGTTTTATTAATGGTTATTATTTGAAAACTGCGCAAGCAATATCACATCTTCTGGCTACTAGTAATGTACTACGGCATAAAACTTCTGTGTTTCCCATTTCATCTGTATTACAGAGAGGAACCTTTCATCAACTACGATCTTTGAAGCATGCAGCAAACGAAATGAATGACTCCCCCCTGTCCCTAAATGAATGTCCATTTTCAACAAATTTGTCTTAAAATGAATGTCATTTTTGGAAAACAGTCCCTAAATGTTTTTTATTCAATTTTGTTTCAGTAGCCACTTTATAATTGCAAACTAAATGTTTGGAAAGTTGAATATAAGAATATTTATGCATCTTTGCCATTTAATTGTACAAAAAGTAAACATTTTTAGAATGTCCCCTAAATGAAATTTGGACATTCATGTAGGGACAGAAGGAACATTTGATTGTCAGTCCCATGAGTATATATGACAGCCACATGAAGTTTGATATGCGTTTCGTATGGGTTCTCTATTCTCCCTGTTTTTTTTTGGTCTCAATTGCAATCTGGCCTTGCCCATATCAAGAACATTTCCGTGCCTCCTCTGGCTATATCCCATTCCAAGGCTCATGACTATTGGTCAATTTCCCCCATGGGCATTTTTGGTCTTCTATTCAGTGACTACATAATTTATTTGAATAGCAGTTTCGGTTGCATTTAAGTCTGATCATTTAGCATTTTCATAACTGTTTACACTCATCGTTCTTACATATCCTGTGTGTTAATCATTTTTAAGAATCAGAGTCGTTTTGCAAACCTTTGAAAATGAAAGCAGTAAACCTTTTTAATATTTCAACAAGCTGAATGTGTTTTCAAGTGTGCACTTTGTAGTGCTGGAACTCCCATGGCCTGTTTTCGTAGACTAGGTTTTGGGCTTGACTGGTTCAGGGTTACCTGTTTGACCTTGTTAACTTGTAACCAGATTCTTATTATTCTTTAAACAGAAAAAATCTTTCGGTAGCCATGTCATGTCTGCATTGTCTCTCGTTGTATGCAATACAGACTTCACTTTGTAATATTGATCTGAAAAAATAGCAGATTCCTATTAGAGCACCATCTGATCCATTTTGTTTCTGGATCTTCTACTACAGGTGAAGACAATTTTGTGAAAGTAGTGATGATACTAAATTATTTACTTTCATGACCAAATTTTGATAAGAGTATGATGTAAATTTTATTCCAGCGAGTATTTATTTGATCAGTTGGGTTTATTAGACATTTGTCACGTTGCATTGTATCGCACCTTTTGCCATATTTCACATGTTTCTTGTCTTGATCCAATAGGTCTGTTTGCTAGCTAACTTTGAAGTTCTAAGATTGAATGTGCAAGGCTGCATGTCCAAGTTGCTGCCAATATATTGATTTCCTCTTTATTTCAGAATTCCTTCTGTGGCTAGTAATCACATGCTAGCTTTATGTTTGCACTTGTTTGACTTCCATTAGGTTGCTTCTTAGAGTCACAACTAGCTCTCACTCAATGAATGACATCATATACTTGTATCATTGTCAATAATTTTCTGTCAGTTGTCCAGGTTGTTTAGGCTAGGTATATGAATACAGTAAATTTTATGGTGGTTCCACAAATCTTTTGCAATACACCTATTTTACTTGAGCCTGGAGTTGATATTTCTTTTTCCTATTTTGGTACAGGTAAACAGAAATGCCTTCTCCGGTGGGCAAGATTCAATTGAGAACCACAGAAAGTTTGGAGCAAATCTTGAGGTACTTAAAATTTTTAGTAACAGCTATGTGATTAAAAAGGAACAGCATCTTTCAGTGTACGATCATGTGTGTATGTGTGGGTTTGCACTAGTGTGTGCTTGATCTTTGAACATTTTCAAGTTCAAAACAAAAGCTATTAAAGCGGAAAGGTGAACAAATTTCTTTAGGTTCCTCAGGTGCAAGGCGAGGGCCAAGACTTACTAAAATGAGGTGCACATGTTAAGTAACTGAGATATTGCGCAATTTAATTTAATGATCTGCAGGACTTGAATTGACCAGTCATTATGGCATTGAAAAAAATTCCTTTAGTAGTAAATTTCATAACCAACTTATGTCAGCAGTCTGTATGCTCTCAAAAATTTGTCTGGTTAGCACATTCATCATTTTTTCTTAACAACTTTGATAAGAAAGAAGGTTGGAGAGATGAAGAAGATTAACAAACCCAAAAAACAAACCAAAAATTTGCAAAGGAGAAATATTGAAAAAGAAAAAAGCAAACCTCTAAAAAAGATGATCGATGGACTAGAGAAAGTAAGAAGATGCGCCTACCCCAACCCGGAAAAAAAGAAAAAAGAATAAAAAGGGAAAAATACCGAAAAGTCCCTATTATAAACTTTCACATCCAAAAAAATCCAACAAATAACTCTTCTCTCAAAAAATACCAAAAAATAGATATTCAATACCAAAAAGTCCTATATTTAACAATTTAACCAATACCATTAGATTGAGAAATCATAATGATGAAAACTTGATTTTCTTTCCAATTATGAGTTTAAAAAGATAGAATTTATCCATCTTGAGCAATAATAGTAATTTTAATTTTCAAATAATAATACTATTAGTATTAATTAAATTGTAAAATAAATAGAAGCAATAATTTCAATAATAATTCTAAAAATAATGATGATAGTGATAATATTTTGGAAAATAATTCATGATTGTTATTAATTAGATTATTTTAGTTTTTAATTATAAATTGTAACAATTAAATTTAATAAGCAAAATGAAATTTCTTTTCTAGTCATTATTAGACACGGGATTAAGGATTTATCTTATTGATATTACTATTTTTATGACAAAGATAATATATTTTATTATTGTTATATAATTATTGTTCTTAAATATATACTCCCTCCGTCCCATAATAGCTTACTCATTTACTGTTGAGAACGAAAAATAAGGAATAATGTTATTAAAGTAGGAGTTGTGAGTGGGTAGGAGAGAGAATGAATGGAGAGAATAGTAAATTTGAAAAGTGTTGTGAGTATGACAAGTGGGCATAGTTATTAAAGGCCCAAGGCGCACCAAGGCGCAAAAGGTGTGCCCGGAGCCTAGGCGCAAGGCGCAAGGCAGGCGCGCGCCCGAGTGACGATGCAAACATGCCTTAAAATACTAAAAATATAGTATACATACAACATCAAGATGAGCAATAAATCAAATGCAAGTAGTAAATCAAATATACGTTATAAGTCATAAAAGAAACAAGCACAAACATACGTTATACTCCCTCCGTCCCATAGAACTTTACTCCTTTACTGTTGAGAACGGAAAATAAGGAATAATGTTATTAAAGTAGGTGTTGTGAGTGGGAGGAGAGAGAATGAGTGGAGAGAATAGTAAATTTGAAAAGTGTTGTGAGTATGACAAGTGGGTCCCATGAATAAAGAAGTATTAAAAAATTTCCTTTTTAGGAAAGTGGGACTTTAAAGTGGGACGCCCAAAATAGTAAAAGGGGTAATGTTTTATGGGACAGAGGGAGTATGTCATAAATGTATATATACTATACTAAAAATATAGTATACATAAAACATCAAGTGATCAGGGAGATCGCCGGAGTTCTTCCCAGGTCGCCGGAGGTCGTCGCTGTTAGTTTGAAGGAGTTCCTAGTGATCGCTACTCTTATACAGAGTTATGATACGTGTACATGAGAGAGTCGTGGCAGAGAAGAGTATTAGTTGCGTATTAAGTTTAATTACGATTTAATTATTGGTCAATTATTATGCCCGGAGCCCAGGCGCACACCATCAAGGCTCGCGCTTCAGCCCTAGGCGCGCCTAATCCCTCGCCTATGAAACAGGGCCTCGCCTAGCACAATCCAGGCTCCAAAGCTGAGCCTCTCTGTGCCCGGAGCCTAGGCGCGCGCCTAGGCGGGCTTTTAATAACTATGCAAGTGGGTCCCATGAATAAAGAAGTATTAAAAAGTTTCCTTTTTAGGAAAGTGTGACTTTAAAGTGGGACACCCAAAATAGCAAAATGGGTAAGGTGATATGGGACGGAGGGAGTAATAACTACTCTTAAATTCATAACACCTCACTTCAAAGAAAGATAAATTTTCATCTATATAAAAGCTCCTAATTTAACGATATTGGATTAAATCGGAACACTTTGGACTTTTTGGTATTGAAAATTTAACTTTGCGACTCTTTAGATTGATTTTGGATATGAAAGTTTTTTAGAGGGACTTTTTGGTATTATTCCGAAAAAAGAAAGAACTGTGGATTGTTGGGGCTTGTCAGGTGATGTATCAATGATGCAGTTGATCGAGTGCAGTAGAGGGCTATATGTGAGAGTGATATGGTTGATCGAGTGCAACAGAGGGCTATATGTGAGAGCATTGGGTCCGAGCTACAAAATGATATAGTTGATCGAGTGCAGTAGAGGGCTATATGTGAGAGTGATATGGTTGATCGAGTGCATCATTGGTCTATATGTGAGAGCATTGGGGCTGAGCTACAAATTAGTAGTGCTTATAACATTTCATAATTGTAAAGGCTTTTATGATTTCACTATGTATTTTGTCCCATATTCAAGAATACAATTTCTTGAAAATAACATCATATCGGTAGATAAAGCTTAAGGCCTGGCCGCGCCGTCAAGCGTGTAGTTGTGAAAACGAGTGCCCGCCTTACCTTGTTGGCGCCTTTCGGGCCCGGGTGACATTTCTTGATTATGGCTAGAGGCATAACGTGTCCGCCTTTGGCAAAAGGTGTATTAAGCTCATGCGCACTCTTAAGCATGGTTGTTTTGTCATTTTAGTTTTAATGTTTTAATTTAAACTTTGTCATTTTGTGTTGTTTTGGGAAAATTGGGGTAAAATTTGCTTGCGTCGTGCAAAAAAAATCCCTAATTTTTCTCGAGTGACCGAATGAAAGAAGTGCGACAAAGTGCAACAAACGATGAACGACGACAAAGAAGTGCATCAACAACACTAATTTATATTATCTTTTATAAATGAAATTTGCTGCTATTTTACTGATTTACTCTGTTTTTTTATCATCCTTACTTAAGGATTCTTTTTGTTCTTTGAAGCTTTTATTATCTTTTAAGTTCATCTCTAGGTACGGAATTATAGGTTGAAATTATATTTAACTTAATTTCATATATTATTCTCATTTCTAACATGCTTTGGAATCTATTTTCACTTTTTTGAACTACTACTTGTTTGATGATTTAAACATCACCGTTTAAATTTATAAGCATTCACGCTTTGAATTCTCTCTTTTGTGTTTTGGTTTCTGTTAAATTGCTATTACATGTGGAATTGTAACATTTATCTAATGTGAATTTCTAGTGCATAACACGTTTCAATCATTGTTTAATATATGTTGCATATATATTTTTACTATTTTTTTGTTCTATTTTACCGCCTTGCTCGCGTTTGGCTGCCTTTCAACTGCGTCGCCTTTCGCCTTTTCTAGGAATCTCTCGCCCGCCTTTCGCCTTTAATAACTAGGGTCAAGCGCTCCCTAACACCTCATGGCTCATGCCAAAAGCATTGGAGGTCCTTGTCTGTTTCAATTCGTGCACTCCAGATGAACCGAAGTTTTAAATCTGCACCTAACCAACTTGCCTTGCTGTGATGCATTTGAGTTACATTCTCTGGGATTTAAATTATGTTTAAAGCAATGTTGTATAGCATAGCGTACATTTGCATGGAGACTCATCTGCTATAGGGGCATATTTCGTAACAATTTTATTTTTGTATCATTTGTAGAAGTTGAATCTCTCTCTCTCTCTCTCTCCCTTTTCTCACTGTGAACTCTGTTATATTCTTCAGGTAGATATACCATTCAAGTACCTAGGATTTTTTCTGGATGATGATGCAGAACTTGAACATATTAGGAAGGTAAGATAATTGACTTATGACTAACTTAATGAAAAAAATGTACGGAGCATATTATTTGCTCTCGTAACTGTTTAGATGAGAATGGATGCTTATTCCTTTTAGGAGTATGGTGAGGGACGCATGCTTACAGGTGAAGTCAAGAAGCGACTTACTGAAGTCCTGACACAGTTAGTGGAAAGGCATCGTAGAGCTAGAGCAGCAGTGACTGATGAGGTATTTAATCTGCTTTAACATATACGCTCTCCCTCCCATAATGATATTCCCATTTGACTATTCAAACATTTTAACAACTTAATTTCATTAACATCACTACCCTTGATGAATTTTAGTTATTACTCTATTACATCTCTAGCAATTGTTCTCATTAGACACTACTCTCTTTCTCTCCCTCTTCTTCCTTGTTGGGCAAATATGGAATTCAATGATTCTAACCTATCAATTTTGAAAATTAGACTATCTTTTTGGGACAAACGAAAATGGCATATGGCATTACTTTGGGACGGAGGGAGTGTTACCACATTTATCGGTTGTTAATCTATAGTGAATCTAATAAAACTAGCTTTCTTTGACTTTATTTTTCCTGCTCTTACCAAACACTGCAAAATGATGAAAACATTTTCCGTGAAACAAACGGAACCTAATTCACTAATACTGAAAGGCCAGATTGGAGGATTGGATGGCTGATCATGGTGCATTATGTTGGTAATATAGGGTTTAGGGTGTTTTCTGAAAGGGTAAGGAAGGTTAGAATTTATAGATTGATTTGGCATGGAAAACGGGGGAGATTGGGCTATACAGGTTTCATTTTGTTGCTAGGGTAAGGAAATGATTATAATGCAGAAAGACAGACCCTTTTTGGCCTTGAATACTGGGTCAAAACTGGCTTAAGAAATTGATGAAGAGAAAAGAAACGACAAGGGATTCATTCTAGATTCTCTTGATGGCAGTCCATGAAGAGCTGGGAAAGGGAAGAGTTTTGATGACTAGAATAGCTATGCTTTCTGGCAATTTGAGCAAACAAAAAAATAATCCTTCTACACTTTGTAGGGATGGCCGTACGTGTGTACTTATTATTAAAATCTGATTGCAAGCAGCTCGGGTGTGTTGTTAAATGATCTCAATAATTTCGTGCTGTGTTGTATGTTAAGGATATTTTTGAAGATGGCATCTATACCATGGTATGAATTGTTTGTTACTGATGCTTTTTTTCAACAGATGGTTGATGCATTCATGGCAGTTAGACCACTTCCCACTATGTTCAACTAAAAACGGAGATCAGAACTCATACATACTCGTGAATATTTCTCCCTCAAAATGGCCGGAGACTTGTTTCGGTGAAAGTCACAAGTCATTTTCTGACTGAGTTTATATTATGGTGGTGGAAACCTTTGGATTATTGTATCTTGTGCTGAAATTTTGTTGTCAAACTTGAAATATCATTGAAAATGGATATTTAATTATTTTCTCCGAAAGGATAGAACTAGTGGTGAAATGTACTTAGAACCCGCTGTGTGATTTTGGTACACTTTTGTTTTTATTCATACTAGTGAGTAACCCATCGGTCCCCGACGGGGGATAAAATACTGAGGTAAAAGTTAAATGTAAATACAATTCAAAAAATTAATGAGATAATTTTATGTAATATATTACAACTTGTCGAAAACTTCTTTGTGCACAACATTTGTAGTCGTGTCATCTGACTGCTCATGACTATTACATATAAACACTTTAAGTCATTTCTTTGTAGTTACACTAGAAAAAGCAACATATAATTGTCCATGACTAAATACTGGTCTTGGAAGAAAAATGCTAACATGAGCGAGCGACTGGCCCCGACTTTTATTTATCGTCATTGCAAAAGAAACGACCAGTGTGAATTGTCTCCGTTGAAACCTAACCGAGAATTTTGTTGTATCAGAAGATGACATAATCATTCTCGGTATCAACACCTTCTCACCAACATTCTTTCCGGACAACATTACCGCCTCGACAACGTGCTTACCTATATATATATATATATATTAAAATAACAATATGTTTTATGTCAAATAATCAAATAATTAATTGTATAAATGTATAATTATATACTAACAAAATTGATTTGTTTACCTCTCTCTCTCTCTCTCTCTATATATATATATATATATATATATATTAAAAACAAACAAATATTTTTTATACGATAAACTCAGGAATACAGAAAATTGGTAATTTATACCATTGATCAGAATACTAACGAAATAATAACGATAACAAAATCATACCATTGCTGATGTTAGATAAAAAAAGTATAATTTTCTTATTCACATATCTAACTGAAAATAGGCTTAGTTGGGTGAGTTAGGTGAGCTACGCTTTAAAGTTCAAAAATTAGCTCTATCATGCCACTTTCTAATTGAAATTTTTTGGACATTCGTTTAAGAACGGAGGTAGTATTATACATAACAGAACAATGTTCACAAATCAACAAAAGAAACAGTAAAAATTAGCAGTATGCCTCGTCGATACTCGACGGGGCATAGTGAAATTAATTAAATTAACGTAATAGTTAGCATTAATTGAATGTTTAATTTATATTTTTATAGTAAAATAAAAAAATTATTTGCGCTTCAATCCATTTTCATTTTTAACTAATTTATTGTATAAAATCAACCCCTATAAATTTTAAAAGTTACTAATTGAATTTCAAATGGATGATTGTGATTGGTGGATGATGGAAAGATTGGTCAATGATATTGTGCCACTTGGAGTTTTCTAGGAGCTTGAAAAACTTTTGCTATTATATATAGTAGATTCACAAACTCATTTTTTTTCGAATTTGTGAGTGACTTCTTTATAATCTCTTTTGACTTATTTTGATTAGGATTTATTTTTTATATTTATCTTTGTGTTTATTATTTTGATTTTGATTTTAATTTTAATTTTAACTTTTATTTTATAAATTTTCGTCTTTATTTTGATTTTATTTCTTGCTTTTTTCTATTTCTTGTATGTTTGTGAATGTTTATTTCACTTTTTAATTATTAGAATTTTAATTTTCGTTTTTTATTTGCATTTTATTTTTCCGTATGTTTTTATATTGATATTGATTTTCTTTGTGCATTAGATTTTTTTCTTTCTTAATTATTAAAGTTTTTTTTTTAATTTTGCTTTTGCTCTTTTTGTAAGACAATTATTTGTGCTTCAATCCATTTTCATTTTTAACTAATTTATTGTATAAAATCAACCCCTATAAATTTTAAAAGTTACTAATTGAATTTCAGATGGACGATTGTGATTGGTGGATGATGAAAAGATTGGTCAATGATATTTTGCCACTTAGAGTTTTCTAGAAGCTTGAAAAACTTTTGCTATTATATACTCCCTCCGTCCCCAATCTAAGTGCACACTTTGACTTTTCACATAAATTAAGGAGGGAGTATTATATTGAAAGTGTTGTGCGTGTGAAAGTAAAATAGGAGAGAGAATGAGTGGAGGGAATAGTAAATTATAATGCTGTTGTGAGTATTAAAATAATGTAGGAGAGAGAATGAGTGTAGGAAATAGTAAAGATTTCTTTCCATTTTAGAAAATGTGCACGTAGGTTTGAGACGCCCAAAATGGAAAGTGTGCACTTAGGTAGGGGACGGAGGGAGTATAGTAGATTCACAAACTTTTTTTTTTCGGATTTGTGAGTGACTTCTTTATAATCTCTTTTGGCTTATTTTGATTAGGATTTGTTTTTTATATTTATATTTGTTTTTATTATTTTGATTTTGATTTTAATTTTAATTTTAACTTTTATTTTATAAATTTTCTTCTTTATTTTGATTTTATTTCTTATTTATTTCTATTTCTTTTATGTTTGTGAATGTTTCTTTCACTTTTTAATTATTAGAATTTTAATTTTAATTTTATTTTTTCGTATGTTTTTATATTGATATTGATTTTCTTTTGTGCATTAGATTTTTTTCTTTCTTAATTATTAAAGTTTTTTTTCATTTTGCTTTTGCTCTTTTTGTAAAATAATTATTTGTGCTTCAAACCATTTTCATTTTTAACTAATTTATTGTATAAAATCAACCCCTATAAATTTTAAAAGTTACTAATTGAATTTCAAATGGTTGATTGTGAATGGTGGATGATGGAGAGATTGGCCAATGATATTGTGCCACTTGGAGTTTTCTAGGAGCTTGAAAAACTTTTGCTATTATATATAGTGTGAGTTTGGGAGTGCTTTTTTGGGGCTTATAATCACTTTTGAAGCCCAAAATCACTTTTAATAGCGTTTGGATAACAATAGTGATTATGATTTTAAGCTGTTAAAACGTAAAAAACTGTGCTTTCGTAGAAGCAACTATGACCCAGCTTTTCCTAAAAGTGATTCTTAGAAGTTGTTAGTTGTGTTGGTTTTACAATAATAACTTCTATCTGTTTTGTGCATTCATTATATCGAGATAAATATCATAAATGTCATTTTTGGTATTTATCTTTCATAATCAATTTTGAACATATACTATCCAAATATAGTTATAAATTCTAGTATTTATTACAAATAATCATTTTTTCTAAAATCACTTTCAGAGAATCAGAAGCAACGCCAAACTCACCCCTTTTTTTTTTTTTTTCAGATTTGTGAGTGACTTCTTTATAATCTCTTTTTGCTTATTTTGATTAGGATTTATTTTTGAGTTAGTCTCCTGTGAGAACAAGGGGATCCGTCTCATGCATGAGACGGGTCGACCCATTTAAAACAGGTATTACGTTTTAAATGGCAGCTCATGCCTTTTAAAACAGTATTACGTTTAGAAAAAGTAATAGTTACCATCTCTTAATGTAATGACTGTATACATATAAAGTAACATTGTTAATAAGTAAACGTAATACCTGTTTTAAAAAAACAAAAGCTCGTTTTTTACCCATTTTTTCAAATGTAATACAAACTATATGTATTACATTTGAAATATAATAACTTATTTTAGTTATAATAAGTATTACTTTTGCCAAACGAAGAAAACATAGGGAAAAACACTATTACTTTTCTGTATATATGTATTATTTTTACCCATTTTTTCAAATGTAATACAAACTATATGTATTACATTTGAAATGTAATAACTTATTTTAGTTATAATAAGTATTACTTTTGCCAAACGAAGAAAACATAGGGAAAAACACTATTACTTTTTGTTGGAATATTTGCATATGTGGTGTTGAAGTTCATAGTCATATTGCCTTGGTGGGTAATTGGCTTGGAATGAACGAGGCAAGGAGGATTTTCACGTCTGGGTTGCTGCCTTCGAGAGCGGCCGCGCTAAGCTCTGAGAGCGGCCGCGCTTCTCTTCCGCAGCTTCACCCCAATTTCCTGTCTTCGAGCGCGGTCGCGCAAGCCCTGAGGGCGGCCGCGCTTGTTACGGGTGAGTGAAATCCTGGGCCGAATTAAATCAGGTTTTTAGGTCTAATTAAGGCTTAAAACCTAATTTCTTCTACATGTATAAATACTCTCTTCCTCCCAAATTTAAAATTACATGAGAGATTAAGAAAAAAACCTAGTTTTCTCAAGTTTCTTTCATTGTTAATTACTCCCGTTCATAGAGATTCGTTCGTGAGATTCAAGGCGGCGAGATAGGACCGCCGGTGACTACCTACCCTGTGTCGCTCTGTGGTACGTAGTCCGTGATCGTTTTATCCTCTGGAGAAATTTGCCTGCACTGAGTTGCACCAATTGGGGGCAATATTTTCTCTTAGGGCAGTCTTCCTAAGGCGACTCGATCAAATCACGATAAGTTTTTCTAACCGTTTGTTCTTCTTGTTTCGTCTCTGTTTTCCCGATCCCGTTCCTTGGCTTTCGGTTTTGCTATTGGCTTAATTGGTATGCGTTTTGACTTGATCAATAAAATCCCCTACCGTTGATTAAATTGTTGTTTAATCATGGTGCTTATTAATTTAATTTCCAACAGTCTAAGAGAAAATAGTATTTTATTTGATCATGTCCGGTGGTTCCTCTAGCTCTCCCTTTAAGTCCCTAGTTGACACCTCCGATCTTCCGGAGAAGTTTGGTGGTAAGAACTTCAAGCGTTGGTCTGAACGCATGAAGATCCGGGCCGTCAATTAAGGGTATGTCCGGTATGCCGACATCTAAATGTCCCGCTCGAATGGTGATGATCCAGTTAATGTGGCCGCTGTTAACCGTGGAAGGAGCAGACGATGTTGTTCGAGGATGCATTCTGTCGCCTTTGTCGAATGCACTCTTTGATGTTTATTGCTCGCTCCTCTCATCTATTTGCGTCACTTTGTGGGATTCTCTTTCCAAGAAGTACAAAGACCGATGAATCCGGTGTGGAAAAGTACCAAGTGGGAAAGTTCTGAATTATCACATGAGTGAGGGAAAGTCGGTTACCGACCAGTGCACGAACTCCAAATCGCTTTTGCAGTCACTCAAGGATGCCGACATGGGACTTCTGATAAGTTCGTTGTCATGGCTATCATTGAGAAGTTTCCTCGATCTTGGGGGAATTCGGTATGACCCTCAAGCATCGTCTTGGAAACTTGTCACTCAATGAGTTGATGAATGCAATTGCGATTCAGAGGTGCATAATGGTAACCAACCTAGCGTACTGTGGAGGCCGCCAATATGGTTACCGGTAAAAGCAAGTTTAAAGGAAAAGGTGTGAAAACTTCTAAGGATAAAGAAAACCATGATAAGCTTAAAGTTAAGAAAATAACTTTAGGAAGCCAAGAGCAAAACAGGCTATTTGGAATTGTGGAGAAGGTGGACACTTTTCTAGGGACTCGCCCGTCCAAGAAAGGAAAAGGACCACAAGCCTCTCGCCGATGACCATCCTGCTGTCAACATGGTGTTGGGTCCGAAGGATTATGATGATCCCGACTCGACGCACGGAGTTGACGATCCGACCTCGCAATGTTACAAAGTATGTAACTTCTTGTCCCGAACTCTTTACTGTCTATGAACCCAACGAGTGGCTAGTCGACACGGGCAAATGTGCACGTTTGTGCCGATAAATTGCTATTTGTGTCTTACCGGCTTTGTCCGTGGTAGATCGCTGACGATGGGGAACTCTAGTGCCGCAAAGGTGCTTGGGACTCGGACGCGTGGACTGAGGTTTCCCAATGGGCGCATTCTTACCTTGCATCGAGTGTATCACGTTCTGATATTCGTCGCCACATTATTAGTGGTTCTAGTCTAGTTAGGGAAGGATTTGAGATTTCATTTAAGTGTAATAAGGTTATAATTTTGGATTCTGGTAGTTTTGTGGGGAAAGGTTATTCCTCGGATGGTTTATTTAAAATTAGAGTTGAAACTGATGTTTGTTCGCACAACAATAATTTTAGTTCTATTGATTATCCTGTTTCGTATTCCATTGAATCTTCAAATGTTTGGCATGGTCGTTTAGGACATATTAACTATGATTCTGTGAAAAGAATGATGAACTTAGATATTATTCCTAAACATGCTATTGATAAGAATTCTAAATGTCATGTATGTGTTGAAGCTAAATCTACAAAAGGTCCGTTTAAGTCGGTTGTGAGAAATTCTGAAATTCTAGATTTAGTTCATACTGATATTTGTGAATTTAATGGCGTGTTGACCAAAGACAAAAAGAAATACTTTCTCACCTTTATTGATGATGCTAGTAAATACTGTTATGTCTATTTGCTTAGTTCTAAGGATGAAGCATTAGATAAATTCATTATATTTAAGAACGAAGCGTAAAACACAAACCGGCAAGAAACTTAAACGGTTAAGGTCTGATAGAGGAGGTGAATATGAGTCTAACCCCTTCATGTATTATTGCCAAGAAAACGGAATTGTACATGAAGAGACTCCTCCCTACACCCCTCAATCAAATGGTGTTGCTGAACGTAAGAATAGAACCCTTACTGATATGATTAATAGTTTACTCATAAGTTCTGGACTGCCCAAATATATGTGGGGAGAGGCTTTGAATACGGCTTGCCATATTCTGAATAGAGTCCCTCCTAAACATAGAAAGGAAAGCCCGTTTGAACTTTGGAGAGGTCGACAAAGGTTAGCTTGAAACACTTAAAAGTGTGGGGGTGCCTTGCAAAGGTACTTGTACCCGCACATAAAAGGAAAAAGCTTGGACCTAAAACTCGTTGATGCTATCTTTATAGGTTATTCTCAAAACAAGTTATGCATTGAGATTTCTTATTATAAAATCAAATTTCGGCATAGATGTGAACTCTATAGTTGAGTTACGTGATGCAACATTTTTTGAGGATGTGTTTCCTATGAAGAACGGACTTCCTAAGGAATCTAACCCGACCACTAATTCTATTCCCGCTCAAGTAGAGGAGCCGACAAATGTGGGGTTGATTCCAAGGCAACTCATTCTCGACGATGAGATTGAACCAAGAAGGAGTAAAAGGGCAAGGACCACCAAGGACTTTGGAAATGATTTTATCACTTACAATGTCGAGGGTGATCCTCTAACCTTCAAAGCCGCTATGGCTACTTCGATGCCAAGCAAATGAAGGATGCCGTTAAGAGCGAGATGGATTCTATTGTCTCTAATGGGACATGGGAATTGGTTGATCTCCCTCCCGGTTGTAGCACGATAGGATGTAAGTGGGTCTTTAAAAGGAAACCAAACCGGATGGAACCGTTGACAAGTTTAAGGCTAGGTTAGTGGCTAAGGGATTCAAGCAAATGGAGGGAATAGACTATTTTGATACCTATTCGCCAGCTTGCTAGAATGACTACAATCCGAATGCTTATCGCATTGGCCTCGTATATGATCTTCCTATCCATCGATGGATGTTAAGACCGCCTTCTTGCATGGCGATCTTGAGGAAGAAATTTATATGGATCAACCCGAAGGTTTTGAGGCCCCCGGCAATGAGAGAAAGGTTTGTAAACTTGTTAAGTCCTTGTATGGACTTAAACAAGCCCCTAAGCTTGAGGGCATGAGAAATTTGATAAAATTGTCTCATCGTTTGGCTTTGTTACTAATGAGTTTGATAAGTGTGTCTATAGCAAGAGTATTGGTGATAGTAGTATTGTCTTATGTATGTATGTCGATGATATTCTGTTGTTTGGAACGGATATGAGGATAATTAGTACTACTAAGGAATTCTTGAAAAGTAAGTTTGAGATGAAGGATATGGGAGTAGCTAGTGTGATTCTTGGCCTTAAGTTGACTCGTTCAACTAGTGGCATAACCATATCGCAGTCTCATTATGCCGAAAGTGTAATTGAGAAATTTGGTTATAAGAATTGCAAAGTAGCTAAAACTCCATATGATCCTTCAGCTGCACTTACTAAGAATGAAAGTGGAGTACCGATGGCTCAGTTGAGATATTCTCAAATCATTGGAAGTTTGATGTATCTTGCCAATTGTACTAGACCGGATATTTCATACTCGGTTACTAGGTTGGCTAGATATACTCAATGTCCGAATAAAGCACATTGGGAAGCTCTTGATAGAGTTCTCAAGTACTTGAAGGGAACGATTTCCCTTGGGCTGCATTACGGTAGATATCCCTCTGTGCTTGAAGGGTATAGTGATGCAAGCTGGATTGCCTTTAACTCCGGGAGTTATGGCTGTACGGGGTATGTTTTCACCTTAGGCGGAGCCGCAAGCCGCTGAGGTCGACCAAACAAACTCTGTTGTCTAGGTCTACATTTGAGGCCGAATTAGTTGCCCTTGACACTACCGGATTGGAAGCCGAATGGCTTCGAGGACTCATGTCCGAATTGCCTATGGCCGCAAGCCCATGCCTCGTTATCTTTGTACATTGTGACAACACCGCCACAATTGAGAAACCGAAAAGTGTCAAGTACAATCAGAAAACTAGGAGACACATCCAAATTAGATTAAAATCTATAAGGGATCTAGTGTCTCGGAAGGTGATAGTCGTTGATTATGTTGGTACCAAGGATAACACAATGATCCTTTAACCAAAGGGCTAGAATTTGCTCTTGTTCAGAAATCTAGGTTGGGGATGGGACTCGAACCCCGTCTCGACTCAAACGCAAGAGCAACCCAATCTACCCGAGTGGAGATCCCACAAAGGAGATTCAATGTGGTAATAACAAGCCGTGGGGTGAGTCGGAGCACCAAATAATAGATTGACATTTTACATGTCCGAGTCTATCCCCCGAATAGCCTAGAGGTGCTCATTGCCGCTAATTTAGTAAAAGTTTGAAACTTTGAATGGGATCAAGTCTTTTAGACAAGATGTTAGCAAAGACATCTTCCGAGATGCCCAAACTAAGTGAGTGTTGTTGTTGGCCGCAACTAGAGGAATTTGGGTTATTCCTTGAAAGCATTCATGATAGAGGATCGGGACGTATGGCTTATAAGCGTCAAGTGTTCGATAGAGGGCCTATCATAGCTTTTGTCGTGTTTGTTACCAGCAAAGGCCTCTACATCCAAAGGCATCGATTCAAGACACCCGTTCATCCGGTCCTCGTGGAGGTTTGCGTTGGATAACATAGGTAATGGTTCAAGCGGAAGGTACCATTATTGAAAGCATGGCAATGGACAACTGCATTACACGCCATATTTCTATGAACTTGTGGGGGATTGTTGGAATATTTGCATATGTGGTGTTGAAGTTCATAGTCATATTGCCTTGGTGGGTAATTGGCTTGGAATGAACGAGGCAAGGAGGATTTTCACGTCTGGGTTGCTGCCTTCGAGAGCGGTCGCGCTAAGCTCTGAGAGCGGCCGCGCTTCTCTTCCGCAACTTCACCCCAATTTCCTGTCTTCGAGCGCGGTCGCGCAAGCCCTGAGGGCGGCCGCGCTTGTTACGGGTGAGTGAAATCCTGGGCCGAATTAAATCAGGTTTTTAGGTCTAATTAAGGCTTAAAACCTAATTTCTTCTACATGTATAAATACTCTCTTCCTCCCAGCCGAAAATTACATGAGAGATTAAGAAAAAAACCTAGTTTTCTCAAGTTTCTTTCATTGTTAATTACTCCCGTTCATAGAGATTCGTTCGTGAGATTCAAGGCGACTGAGATAGGACCGCCGGTGACTACCTACCTGTGTGCTGCTCTGTGGTACGTAGTCCGTGATCGTTTTATCCTCGGAGAAATTTGCCTGTACCTGAGTTGCACCAATTGGGGGCAATATTTTCTCTTAGGACAGTCTTCCTAAGGCGACTCGATCAAATCACGATAAGTTTTTCTAACTGTTTGTTCTTCTTGTTTCTGTCTGTTTTCCTGATCCTATTCCTTGGCTTTCGGTTTTGCTATTGGCTTAATTGGTACGTTTTGACTTGATCAATAAAATCCCCTACTGTTGATTAAATTGTTGTTTAATCTGTGGTGCTTATTAATTTAATTTCCAACACTTTTCTGTATATATGTATTATTTTTACCAATTTTTTCAAATGTAATACAAACTATATGTATTATAATACAAACTATATGTATTACATTTGAAATGTAATAACTTATTTTAGTTATAATAAGTATTACTTTTGCCAAACGAAGAAAACATAGGGAAAAACACTATTGCTTTTCTGTATATATGTATTACTTTAATGTATACAAACTATTACTTTATATGCATACAATTATTACATTATGTTATAGTAACTATTACTTTTCACAAACCGAAAAAACAAGAAATTCAGGGACTAAATTGGAAATATGAAAATTTTGGACGAATTTGATTTATAAAAATTCATGGGCTAAAGTGAAAAATAAAATCTCAAAGAGCGAGGTGCAAAAGATTTTTTTATAGTGGCCAAAGTGCGACGGTACAATTGCGAGAGAAACGAATACCAAATTGGTCCAAACTAGGCCAAGGCATGGCTGGCCACTGCATGGCCATGGCCGAGACTGCTTGGGGCTGCTTGGGGTCAATTGGGGCCAAGGATGGAGCAATTTGGGGCCAAGGCTGTTGGATGGGCTGGACCAAGACATGGAATGACATGGGCGGACGCTGTTTAGAACGGGTGTGGGTGTGGTCGAACCCATGAATCCGACCCGTCTCATGGATGAGACGGGTAATATTGTTCTCACGCAAGTGTTTGTCTTTATTTTTTATATTTATGTTTGTGTTTATTATTTTGATTTATATTTATATTTTGATTTTAATTTTAACTTTTATTTTATAAATTTTCGTCTTTATTTTGATTTTATTTCTTGCTTTTTTCTATTTCTTTTATGTTTGTGAATGTTTCTTTCACTTTTAAATTATTAATATTTTAATTTTCGTTTTTTATTTGCATTTTATTTTTTCGTATGTTTTTATATTGATATTGATTTTATTTTGTGCATTAGATTTTTTTCTTTCTTAATTATTAAAGTTTTTTTCATTTTGCTTTTGATCTTTTTGTAAGACAATTATTTGTGCTTCAATCCATTTTCATTTTTAACTAATTTATTGTATAAAATCAACCCCTATAAATTTTAAAAGTTACTAATTGAATTTCAAATAAATGATTGTGAATGGTGGATGATGGAGAGATTGGCCAATGATATTGTGTCACTTGGAGTTTTCTAGGAGCTTGAAAAACTTTTGCTATTATATATAGTAGATTCACAAACTCCTTTTTTTTTTTTTTTTTTTTCCAGATTTGTGAGTGACTTCTTTATAATCTCTTTTGGCTTATTTTGATTAGGATTTATTTTTTATATTTACGTTTGTGTTTATTATTTTGATTTATATTTTGATTTTAATTTTAACTTTTATTTTATAAATTTTTGTCTCTATTTTGATTTTATTTCTTGCTTTTTTCTATTTCTTTCATGTTTGTGAATGCTTCTTTCACTTTTAAATTATTAGAATTTTAATTTTCATTTTTTATTTGCATTTTATTTTTTCGTATGTTTTTATATTGATATGGATTTTCTTTTGTGCATTAGATTTTTTTCTTTCTTAATTATTAAAGTTTTTTTCATTTTGCTTTTGCTCTTTTTGTAAGATAATTATTTGTGCTTTAATCCATTTTCATTTTTAACTAATTTATTGTATAAAATCAACCCCTATAAATTTTAAAAGTTACTAATTGAATTTCAAATGGATGATTGTGATTGTTGGATGATGGAAATATTGGCCAATGATATTGTGTCACTTGAACTTTTCTAGGAGCTTGAAAAACTTTTGCTATTATATATAGTAGATTCACAAACTCCTTTTTTTTGGATTTGTGAGTGACTTCTTTATAATCTCTTTTGACTTATTTTGATTAGGATTTGTTTTTTATATTTATGTTTGTGTTTATTATTTTGATTTTGATTTTGATTTTAATTTTAACTTTTATTTTATAAATTTTCTTCTTTATTTTGATTTTATTTCTTGCTTTTTTCTATTTCTTGTATGTTTGTGAATGTTTCTTTCACTTTTTAATTATTAGAATTTTAATTTTTTATTTGCATTTTATTTTTTCGTATGTTTTTATATTGATATTGATTTTATTTTGTGCATTAGATTTTTTTCTTTCTTAATTATTAAAGTTTTTTTTTCATTTTGTTTTTGCTCTTTTTGTAAGACAATTATTTGTGCTTCAATCCATTTTCATTTTTAACTAATTTATTGTATAAAATCAACCCCTAAAAATTTTAAAAGTTACTAATTGAATTTCAAATGGATGATTGTGAATGGTGGATGATGAAAAGATTGGTCAATGATATTGTGCCACTTGGAGTTTTCTAGGAGTTTAAAAAACTTTTGTTATTATATATATTAGATTAGATATGTCAGAGTTTACTATATTGAGTTTTAACAACGTAGAAATATTGCCAAAATTCGATTGAATTGACTATGAAAATTAAAATAAATGTGATTTTGGGAGGGTGGAGTATTGGGTAAAAGGGACCAAACAAGGGCATTTCAATTAAACAAAAAAATCTAACAATTTTTATGATAATTCACTTAGGCTCCGTTTGTTTCGACGTAAAACAGTTTCCGAAAAACGTTTTCTGGAAAATGTTTTCCTGTAAAATGTTTTCTTGTAAAATGTTTTACGGAGGTAGGGCGTAAAATGTTTTACGGAGGGTATAAAATATTTTCGACTGTTTGGTAAGGAAAATGTTTTCCGGAAGGGCGTAAAATGTTTTATTTTTATTTTTTTTATAATTATATTTTTAATATTATAATTATAATTATTTATTATTATTTATTATTATTTTTATTATTAATATTATGTTTTTTTTTATATTTTTTATATTTATTATTATTATTATTATTATTATTATTATTATTATTTTGTATTTAATATTATTATTATTATTATTATTATTATTATTATTATTATTATATTTTTTATTTTTTATTCTTTATTTGTTTATTATTTTATTATTATTATTTTATTTATTATTATTATTATTATTTTATTATTATTATTTATTATTTTTTTATTACTTTTTTATTATTATTATTTTTTTTTATTATTATTATTCTTAATTTTTTATTATTATTATTTTATCATTATTTATTTATTATTATTATTATTATATTATTATTTATTATTGCTTTATTATTATTATTATTATTATTATTATTATTTTTATTATTATTATTATTTTTATTTATTTATTTATTATTATTTTATTTATTATTATTATTATTATTATTTATTATTTATTATTATTATTATTTTATTATTATTATTGTTATTATTATTATTATTATTTTATTATTATTATTATTTTATTATTATTATTATTTTATTATTATTATTATTATTATTATTATATTATTATTATTATTATTATTATTATTATTATTATTATTATTATTATTATTATTATTATTATTATTATTATTATTATTATTATTATTATTATTATTATTATTATTATTATTATTATTATTATTATTATTATTATTATTATTATTATTATTATTATTAGAATGAGGAAGTAGAATGTTGTACCTTGTGAAATATGAGTTGCACATGAAGGACACCATTTTCCGGAAAATGTTTTACTTAGGACAAGGTCAGTAAGTCGTTTTACTTAGGAAGGACGCAAAATATTTTTCGGAAAACGCTTTTCTCCATTTTTCGGAAAACAACCAAACAGCGGAAAACGAGCTATTTTTCGGAAAACATTTTTCGGGGGCTCAATCAAACAATGGAAAACGAGTTATTTTACGAAAACGAGTTATTTTACGCTGAAACAAACGGGGCCTTAATGATTTAATATTTAAAATTTTACTAGAATGACATTAATATAAGCATCAAAAATCAAATATAGCATATACGAACCTGAATGGAATAAAAGTGACGGGCTAGGCCCAACATGCAAAGCCCAATTATCCAGACATTATCATCACAACGCCCATGACTGGGCCGACCCAGCTATTGCAAGGCCAGGGGCTCATCAAAGATCAGTCGACCTAGCTCATTGTCCGACCATCCTTGGTCCTGACCTAGCTAGCTTTGTCCGATATACGATCATCAACTTATACAATTCTATCCGGCTAAGATACGAAGTCAGGTCGACCTTGATCTACTCAGGCGACCTCGACCTATAGAGACGTACGTCGACCTACAGAGACATACCACATTTACAATTCTTTCCATAACTGACTCCTATATTCACGGAACACGTTATGCCTATTTTCTCTCCATGATTCACGGGATCTGGCGCAATCCTTCTACAACAATAACTCTTATCAGAGCCTATAAATACCTCACAACATCAACCGTTTAGAGGTAATGCTTATTTTGCTGTTCAATTCTCAATACAGTTTATAAGCCAAATACGTGACACTTACTCTCACGCCGGAGGGTCTTAGCCGGAGACCACCCAGGCTAGTCGTGTGTTCCCTGTTTCAGGTCAATTAAACCCAGTGGATCAACCTAATTGCTGGACGTAGACTGATCAACACTTTTCCTGCGGCATCAGTTTGGTTTCATTACTGGGAACGAAGCTTATTTGACCTCGAAATCCAATCAAACAGTAACCATGGTATCTGACGGGCACACCGCTACCCCCTCCACTGAGAACGAACAAGAAAATGCCGGTAGAAACATGGACACTGGTGCCGGAAATCGTAACACTAATCTACATCCTCCCCCACCATGCCAAGTTAGAAGAGTGCTGATGGCACAGGCTTGCAGGATAATAAGAGAGAAAAAAGGCCTATGAACAAGCAAGAAGGAGAGCCACAACCAAAACAAATCCTAGTAGGTCGAACAGTTGCAGGCGACAACCTAGGTCCCTCAACTAATCATCTCAACAGGAGGGACACACTGATGGAACGGGCTAGGTTGCTCTAAAGTTTGTTGGAGGTCCAAGAAGAGTTGCTCGACATGCCAGAATCTCCTAAGGGTGATAGGAGATCACATCGACCTGCTCCTTCCGTTACCTCCCACAGATGAGCTAATGGAGGGGCTAGACAGAACGGAGGCCCCATGCCGTCTGCTGAGCAACCGAGGATCGAGATGCCTCCTCCCTCTCACATCAATCTTGATCCCAGCGTCGACCTAAGAGATATGCTAGACCAACGAAGAGAGCAAGAGGCCGAGTCAGCCTCGAGGAGACAGCAAGTGGAAGAAAGGAATAGGCGAAGGTCGCCAGTAAGGTCAGTTAGGTCGCAGTCCCACAGAGAAAGAAGGGGTAGAGAAGCTACTCCACCTAGGAGTGAAAGGCAGAGGGCCTACTCTAGAGGAGAGCCTCACCAAGACGAAAGGAAAAGATCCAACAACGTCTCCTATCAGAGGAATGACCAGGATGCCAGGGAGCTGCTGAATCTGAAGAGAAGGCTGGAAAAAATGGAAGCCGAAAGAAAGGATGATGATGGAAAGGGCGAACAAAACTACAACACTCTTCGACCCTTGTCCAAAGATTTGCTCGAACTAAGGCCTCCCGTGGGTTTCAAGCTGCTTTCATTAGACAAGTATTCAGCTTGCATTACCTCGTGGGAGTACATGCGGAAGAAATTTCTGGATCGATTCTCTGCGGCTGGGGCTCGTAGAAAATGATCACCGACTTGAACAACCTAACTCAAGGGAAAACGGATAGCACCATGAGCTACTTCACAAGGTTTAAAGAGTTGGTCGACCAGTAACAGATAGAGAGGTCATCAATTGTTTTCGGAATGGGGTGTCCTCTCCTGACCTGGACTACGAGATCCAAGTTAGGAGGGCGACCACGAGGCAGGATTGTTCGAAAGGGCCTACGATGTGACCGTGGCCGAGGAAAGGAAAGAAAAGAAGATAGATAAATGCTCGAAGCATACAAAAATTGGAGAGTCTAATAAAGGGGGTCAGACAAAGCACAATGACAACAATAACAAGGGGAAGAATAGAACAAGGGCGACTGAGAGAGTGCCTGAGAGTTTCACCCCTTTGACTGTAAGTCGTACTGAAATCATGAATAGGGTCGACCTGAGCCCACCTGCTCCAATGAACCCTTAGAACAAATTCAGGAGGGATAATGGAAAATACTGTGAGTTCCATAAAGACTCCTGCCATACTACTGAGGAATGCATGATCCTAAAACGAATCATCCAGAAATGGGTCGACAGTGGAAGGCTGGATAGGTTTGTGAAAGGAGCCCGACCTGTTGGAGGCGAGCAAGCTGGGGGAGGTATGACAGAACCTAGGCAGCCTAGATTGAATTTGGGAGTGATTGCCGAAGAAACAAGCAACACTGCCCTTAAAAGCAAATTTTTTCAATTGAGCAAGGTCCCTTATGTGCCTCCTAGGAGTTATGTTAAAGAGGAGGTAATCATCTTTTATCCTTACGAATTGGCAGCTAACATGACTGCAAGGGAACAGATTTTGGTGATTTCGGGCTTGATCGACGAGTGCACATCCAGTAGGATCTTGGTCAACACGGGGGCCTGCAAAGATATCCTTTACTACAAAACCTTCATCGATATGGGCCTAACAGACGCAAGGTTGTCACCTTATTCAGGTCGACTCGAAGGCTTCACCAACCACCGGGTTGATGCTAAGGACCAGATCGTGCTATAGGTGGATATCGGACAACACCCGTTGAGGACAGTGGCCAAGGTAACCTTTATTGTTATAGATGTTGTTAGCGATTATCATGCTATTCTAGGTATACATGGTTAGGCTGCCCTGGGAATGGTAGCCTCAATACCCCATCAGTGAGTCAAATTCCCCACCTTAACAGGAGTGGGATGCATTTTGGGTGCAGCTCAGGCATATCTGGATCATGTTATGCGACAAAAAAAGAAGAGGGAGATAGAAATTGATACTCCAGAAGCGAGTTGGAAGCTCTCCAGATCGGTCACCACAACTTCGCGACTATCTACAATCACCTGTGTGGAAGAGGCAACCTATCCCTCATATGACCATGTCATGACTGAGCCGACACGTCCCTCTCAAAGAACTATGGTCGAAACAGATGCAGTTATGGTCGACCAGGTAGTCATAGGTAACCTAAGCCTCCAGATCAACCCTAACTCCTGGGGCCACCAAATGGGAGATAACAACAAATAGATGATATGATCGTCGAAGAAGCTCCACACTTGGAGGCTGAAGAGAGAAGAAGGGTGAGATAGATCATCATTGAAACTCTACAATTCAGAGATGGCCCGAAGCTAGAGCCAGTTGATGAGCTAGAAGAAGTAGTTGTGAATCCTGCCTACCCCGAGCAACTCATCAGAGTAGGGAGACAGCTGTCATTTGAAGAAAGGACAGAAATAGTCGAGCAGCTGAAAGAAAGTACGAATGTCTTTGCTTGGCGAGTAGAAGACATGAGAGGGATAAAGGAAGAGGTCGGTGTGCACCGTTTGGGGGTCAACCCCACCATCAAACCCAAAGAGCAGAAGTTGCGGATTTTTGCTCGTGACAAAGAAGAGGCCATCAAGCTAGAGGTAAACAAATTTCTTAGTGCAGGTATCATCAAGGAGGCATCCTATACTACCTGGCTAGCAAATGTGGTGATGGTAAAAAAGGCAAATGGCAAGTAAAGGATGTGCGTCGACTTCACTGATCTGAACGTAGCCTGCCTTAAAGATATCTACCCTCTACCAAGGATTGACAAGCTGGTTGACTCTATAGCTGGACATGCCACCTTGAGTTTCCTCGATCTTACTCTGGTTACCACCATATCAAGATGCACGAGGACGATATATAGAAAACTGCCTTCCAAGCTATTGGGGGTACATATTGCTACGTCATGATGCCCTTCGGGCTGAAGAATGCAGGGGCAACCTATCAGAGAATGGTCAACAAGGTCTTTGCAAGTCAGATTGGCCGAAACATGGAGGCCTACAACGATGATATGGTCATAAAAACAAAGGCCGGACGTCATGTGGTCGTCCTAGGGGAAACGTTCATCAATCTGCGAGCAAATGACATGAAGTTGAACCCTAGCAAGTGCGTGTTTGGAGTGGCAGCTGGAAAGTTCTTGGGTTTCAAGGTCTCACAGAGGGGCATAGAAGCCAACCCTGAAAAAATCAAAGCTTTGGTTGAGATGCAGGAGCCGACCTGCATTAAGGAGGTACAACTACTAAACGGTAGAGTAGCAGCTCTAGGTCGCTTTATAGCAAAGTTAGCGGAGAGGTTTCTCCCCTTCTTTAAAACATTGAGGGGGACGAAAATTTTCGAATGGACGACCGAGTGCTCATCGTCGTTCCTACAACTCAAAGAGTATTTAGCCTCTCCACCTTTGTTGAGTAGCCCGATTATGGGAGAGAGCTTGTTTGTTTATCTGTCTGCCGAGGATCGAGCTGTGGCTGCAGTATTGGTCAAAAAAGAAGGTGGGGTTCAGAAACCCATTTATTATGTAAGCAAGGCGCTGTCCGATGTCGAAGGAAGGTAATATAATGCTGAAAAAGTGGCCTATGCCTTGGTAGTAGCGGCCAGAAAATTGCGAGCTTACTTCTCAGCTCACCCTATCGTCGTGCTGACAAATGCACCTCTAAGGAAGATTGTACACAAGCCGGAGAGTTCAGGTCGATTGCTCAATTGGTCCATTGAATTGACAGAATTCGACATCGAGTACCGACCTCGAAAGGCTTTGAAAGCTCAAACTTTGGCAGACTTCTTGGTCGAGCTTACGTTCACCAAGGAAGAAAGCAAAGAGAATACCCCAAAGGAAAGTCTGAAGGGAAAGGAACCGGCGAGCCAGCCCATAATAAGTTTGCCCAAAGATTGCTGGAAGGTCTATTCAGATTATTCTGCGACCAAAAATGTTAGTGGAGCTGGGATTGCTTTGATCGAGCCTGAGACGGGTAAAATCTTTGAAGAGGCTTTGAGATTCAAATTCGAGGCTTCCAACAACCAGGCAGATTACGAGGCCCTAATCGGCAATTCGTGAATATGCAAAGTGTTTTGGGGCAACCAAAGTCATTGCCTACTGTGACTCTCAGTTGATCGTCAGCCAAGTCAAAAGAGAATACGAGGTAATTAATCCCGTTCTAGTTAAATACTGCGACCTAGTGAAGAAGTTGGTCCAGGACTTGGAGTTCTGGGAGATTCAAAGGGTGGGCTGAGAAGATAATGAGTTGGCCGTCCTACTATCCAAATTGGCCACATCAGACGAGCAACATGAAGAACCAATCTCCTACTTAGAACATCCAGCATACGAAAGAGTGCAGGTTCTATGCTCGATTGACAGTTCTAAGTGTTAGATCGATGAAATGAGGGCCTACATAGAAACAAGTGAGCTACCTACTGACGAACATAAAGCTAGAACGATCAATAAGAATTCCCCAAGGTTTGTCATACACGGGGATGCATTGTTCAGAAGGTCGTTTACAAATCCATTGCTAAGATGTGTTCACCCTGAGGAAGTCACTCAGCTTCTGCTTGAAGTTCATTGTGGGGTATGTGGTGGACACCCGGGAGCCAGAACTTTGGCCAACAAACTTCTTACTTTGGGTGACTATTGGCCTCACCTAAGAGAGGATGCTCGTCAGTTTGTTCAGCAATGTGACAAATGCCAGAGATTTGCTAATCTACCAAGAATGCCTACAACCGAGAAAACTCCTGTGGTCGGTACCTGGCCGTTTGACATGTGGGGTGTAGATTTGATTGGGCCCTTCCCACCCGCTCGTGGAAACTGTAAGTATGTGATCGTACTATTTCACTAAGTGGATCGAAGCTAAACCTCTAGCCAAGATTACCGAGGAAAATGCCATCAATTTCATCCACGACTACATCTGGTGTCGTTTTGGGATACCTCGTGCAATTGTATCTGAAAATGGGCTATAATTGTCCACAGCATTTGAAACAGAAATGAACAGATTTGGGGGTCCATCATTGGAAGTCGTCAGTCGCCTATCCTCAAGGTAACGGGCAAGCGAAAGCAGCGAACAAACTAGTTTTTTCGGCACTAAAGACGGGCTTAGTGGGTCGAGCTGGCAGATGGTTGGACGAACTACCTATTGCTATCTGGGCAGTTCGTACAACCATCCGGGGGCCTACAGGAGAAACCCCATTCGCCCTTACTTTTGGGTCGGAAGCCATGGCTCCTGCCGAGCTACAAGTTCCTACAACTAGAGTGGTCTTTTTCGATTATGATCAGAACGACACCAACAAATTGCTCGATCTAGATTTACTGGAAGAGAGACAGACTACAACCCATCTCAAAATGGCAAACTACAAACAAAAAACTAAGAGCTACCACGACAAGAAGGTCAAGAAAAGGTCATTCAGTGTGGGAGACTACGTGCTGAGAAAGATAGAGGTAACTGGAAGAAAGGCCGAGCAGAACAAGTTATCTCCTAATTGGGAAGGTCCTTATGTCGTCACTCGAATTGGCAAAGAAGGAACCTATATGATTGGTCATCCAGGGGGTGACGAGCTGAAACATCCGTGGCATGCTAGCCATCTAATTAAGTATTACTTTTGAGCAATTTATTGATGTAATCATCCTACTTATTCAATAAAACGGAATATTCTCTATCAACAAGTTGTATTACTTCTATGCTTTACTCAATTCAGGTCCAACTCTTAGTAGACCTCGATACAATAGATAAATAGATTCGACTGAAGTTCTAAGTCGACCTTGTTCTTAAACAGGTCCGACTGAAGATCAATGTCAATCTCGTTTCTTAAACAGATTCGATTGAAGTCCTAAGTCGACCTCGTACTTAAACAGGTCCGACTGAAGCTCAATGTCAATCTCGTTCCTTTAACAGATTCGACTGAAGTCTTAAGTCGACCTCGTTCTTAAACAGGTCCGACTAAAGATCAATGTTGTAGCGGTGCGATTTTTAATGAACACAGAGTCACCACTTATTATTTATTTAGGAAAACAATAATAAAAACCTTTTTGATAATTTAAAGAGATTCAAAGGTTCGGGGGTTAATTTATGGGATGGGAAGGTCGTGGAGTACCCATTCCACCCAATTCGAAGATTCGTCTTGCCAATTGAGTATTATCAATCAAAACAATATAATAATTAAATAAGAACAAGAAAATCCTAATTAATTTCTTAATTAGGAATGCCGGTTGTATGCTTCGAGATCACCTCCATGAAATGAAGGGACTCTAGGCTAACTCTTTTGATGATATTATACTACTCTAAAAGCAATTAGAGGGATTTAGAAGAAGAATATAATAGTATAGGAGTTTACCTTGTGTTCTTGAGTGATTATAATGAATAACCTCGACAGAGGTTTGAGATCTTCGTAGGAAGATGATAAAAAATGAATTTAGGGAGTATTTGGTTTAGAACGTAGTTCTAGTGTCTCCTCCTCCCCCCAAATACAAAGGAGGATCCTTGTATTTATAGGTGGAGAATACTTGATCACCAAGTTAAGAGTCTCAAGTAAGGAAGGAATCAAAGACTTCATTTGGAAGAGTTTATTTAGGAATCAAATTCTTAAGAAGGAGCTAGGAGAGTCCAAGATAAGGTAAATCCCGGATTAGGAGAGTAGGGAGCAAGAAAAGAGATTGAGATGGAGGAGGAAAGTAAATCTGCACATTCCGCAGAGGAGATGTCTCGCGCGAGACACGTATGTCCCGCGCGGGACAACTAGTCAATTGACTATTCTTTCCTCTTCAGTTATTCCGTTAGTCAGTTAGGTCCAAAACTAACAAATTTAGTTAGAAACTTAACAAAACATGATGAAACTAATATGCTTTCATCAAAACACAAAAGAGAGACGAAGAGTAGTATAATCATTTAATTATTGGTTCAAAATGGGGTGTCTACAGGGCCCCTTAGCGACAAGACTTATGGAAGAAGTCATGTCGTCGATAGAAAAGACATCATTCTGAACATTGGGATTTTGAAAAGTATACTTGAAAAGCAATTTTGAAAGAAAAAGGTAAGATCATACTGAGGAATCAAGGACTTGACACAATTCCGATGATACCCGATTTGTTGATGAAGTTGTTAAGTGCCCCGCCCGAGGTTACTGACGTAGCTGAAGTTGTTTGAGTGCTTTCAAACCATGGATAAATTCATACTAAGGAATCAAGGACTTGACCCAATTCTAAAAATATCAGTTTTTGATGATGCGCTGCCCGAGGTTACTGACGTTGCCGTTGTTGCTGAGGTCACGGACTTTAAAATTGCTGAGGTCACAGACTTTGTTGACGTTGCCGAGGTCACAGACTTTGAAGTTTGATGAGGTTGCAGACTTTGTTTATGCTCCGCCCGAGGTCACAAGTGTCGTTGTTGTTTTCGAGGTTACGAACTTTGTTGTCGTTGCTGCAGTCACAGACTTTGAAGTTGTCAGTTGAGGTGGAGGTTCTGTCGGCTCCTGTAATGCAAGGATATATGCATGCTGGTCTCGGATGGACCCGAATGATTCTTACCTTTCTGTACCTGTTAGGACATAAAGATTCCAAATAGATTTTTCAGATTTTAATTGTTTAACTGGACTTTTGTGGTGGTGCCAATGGCTGTTCATATGAATGGCCGGTTGGTCATTTTGGTAGTTGTGAATGTGGTGCCCAATATAAGCGGCTCCCTTTTTGTTTATTTATTTTTTTGGAACCACTTTCTCGTGTAAGGGGGATCACCGCCTCACATCAGTTTGGAAACGTCCGGTTTAAATTGAAAAACGGAGTCGCCACGCCATTTTGGTTTCCTCAAAACTTTGAAAAAAAGGATTTGGGTCCGGAGGTTAAGTTACCCTTTGGGAAGAACGGATCGTCGTTCACCCAAAGAGCCTTGCCGAAGCAAGTCTTCCAAGATCCGATTTTCATGATTGCCTTACTGTTTTCGTGTGTGGGATGTGTGCTTTGAAAAAGGAGGGAATGTTCCAAGTGGTCTTCTGGATGTCTAAACCATGAGTTGGTTATCGCTCGGGATTCCTTGGATTTTTTGTGTGTTCGGGAATTTGGTCCCGTTCTCATCTTGGACTTATGATCATCATGATGAGACCTTAGGTCACACGTGATCAAGATAGGAACACCGTTTTTATAGTCCGAGGGTGAGACTCTTTAGAAAGGAATGACCTTTGCCTATCAATCCTACTTCTTGAGACGATTTGTACTTTTTCGGGACATTTATGCTTGTCTCAAGTGATGATCGGAGATATGTGGCTAGGGCTCATCCGTTTCTAAAGGAGAATCCGTATATGGCATCTTTAGATGGAAGAAATGATGTAAAGATAGGACCTTTACACCATCTCGCTCCAAGAGATGCTCCAAGTACCAAGGGGGACTAGGGAAGGGGTATAAAGATTGGATCTTTATACTAATCCTATGCCTTTTTGTGCCTTAAGAAGGTCACTAGGCAATCCTAGGAGAAAGATCCAACCATGAGGGACATGGGGGATGCATGTTTAAGCTAAAGATGACATTTTTATGTAAGCATATGTAATGAACATGATGCAAGCTAAGGATAGGAATGAAAAGGAAGGACCTTTATGGTTTCCTATGTCCTTTATAAACCTTTTAGGTGGACAATCCTTGGAAACAAGGTCTATGGGAAGGGGGAAGTGACATGCATGCATAAAGATGACATTTTTATGGATACAAATGACATTTTATATGTAAAGATGACATTTCATAAGCAAAGGATGCTACTTTATATGCCAAGATGATATTTAAGTGCAAAGGATGCTACTTTTCACATCACCATGTGAGAGATCCACCCTAGAACAAGCCTTTTTTGAGGTCTTATTTGTTCATCCTTGGGTTGGATCTTCCATGGATCCTATGTGATAGGGGAAAGGGGGATGTATGATTTACATGCCTAAAGATGGGATCTTTAATAACAATATATCAAATATCAAGTAAATAAGTAACAAGATGTAAAGCAAGGAGCAATATATCACATAAAGACAAGTATATTTTCAAGAAAAAGGAGAGGAGAGGTTACCAATGGTGGTGTCCCTCTATCTCCTTGAAGTTTGCCTAGGGAAGGACCAACTTTGGATGGTTTTGAAGAGGAGGGAGGTGGTTTTTGACACTCTCAGCTCTCTGGAATTTCGTGGTGGTATTTTGGCAGAGTGACATGTTGGTCCCAAAGGTGGCAACAAGGGTGAAAATACATCTAGAGGGGGGGGGGTGAATAGCTGTTAAAAATTTTTCGCCCTCGATTTAAAACTAAACCTCTAAGCTTACAAAACCTCTTGCAGTGTATAAGAAACTGCAAGTAGAGTTGTAAAATGCACAGCGGAATATTGAAGTTATAAAGCGGTTTTGAGAGAGGCGGTTTTGCAAAGCGGTTTGATAGTGCGGTTTACTGAAAGAGCAGTTTGTAAAAGTGAGGTTTTGACAATGTTAACTCCAAACACTATTTCAAAATAATGGATATCTAAATAAAGATCAAACAGAGATAAAGATGAATAATTAGTAATCACAAGAAATATAAATGCAGAAATATAAGAACAAGTGATTTGGAGTGGTTCAATCGATAAACGATCTACGTCCACTACCAAGATGGTTAGTCTTAGATTTTCAAGAGTGATTTTACTACAGATTACAAAGATTGATACTCAAAGCTAAAATCTATTCTATGAAGATCAAATCCTAAGACTATAACCAGTGTATCTCAAGTGATTAATTTATGTGATTAAACAAGTGAGGTGTGTGTGTGAGAACAAGATCAAGGCTCTTTAAATCTGTGAGATGTAGAGCACAATGATTCTTGAATGTGTTAAGACTTGATTTCTGGGCTGGGGAATATTTCTTGAAGGTTGAAGATGAAGATTCAAAGGGTTGAATAATTTCTGGGCAGAGCTTCAGCTTCTATGAACACAACACTTCTCAATTTTTCAAGCAAGCTTCAAATGAAGAAGGTTGGGGGTATTTATACCCAAGCATCAGGAATATAGACGTTGGACACAGCTGAGAGAGGACAGTCCTTGATGCTTTCCCATTGGTCCACAACAACCACTTTTGTCCTTTGGAACTGTTGATGCAGGTAAAGCTGATCAGACCTCAGCTGCAATCAAGGTGGTTAGGACATCTGTCACCTTTTTAAGATCCTTGCAGATCTTGTCTGAAAAGTATTCACGTGACAAGATATGGTGGTTGACATTTGATATTGCTGACATGGATTCCAACGGTCAATGAGGTTCACTTCAAGATTCTAATCATTGGGGCGGTTCTGGTGCAAAGCGGTTTAGACATGCAAGCGGTTCCACCAGAAGAGGATTTCCATATGTGCGGTTTGCACATTGGTATTCAAGCTGTTCCAGACTAAGGGGATCACAAGGCAGTTTAGAAAAAAGTGGTTCTGCCAAGCGGTTCACTGAGGCAGTTCTGAAACCTTTTGAACTGCAATCCTTAGATCCAATGATTCTTGTGCCAGTCTTCAAACCTAATATTTAACCTATTCTATACAATGGACTTAGCTAAAAATTGAAGTCTAAGCTTCATTACATAGGGTCCTAAAGTCCTTAAAATAGATAGGAGGTTATGGTATCAATCAAATCTAATACAAAATAGGAGGGTTAAATATGCATACCCAACAATTTCCCCCTATTTGATTGATGCCATTACCTACTACAGCAAAAGCAAACATTGTACTTGGTAAAAACATGTCCATAGGAATAATCATGGTAAGTCATGTCCCAAGTTAATGCACACACTAGCTTAAGCTATAGATTTCTATACTATCTGAAATATTGAAAAACTTACAATTTGAAGAGTATATAAATGCATTCAGTGCACTTAAAAAATGTGTGTTTAAGTTCAAGTGCAGTTTAAACTGAATGTTTAAACATCAATTCAAAAGAGTGATTTTTAAGTTGAAAAATATTTGAATGAGGTTTAAGACCTTAAGCGGTTTCATTGTTCTACAAACAAGCAGTTTGATATGAACAAGGTTTTGGAACCATGATGCAATTTCCATTAATTCCCAAAGTGTTTACGTATACAGAATGAAAGAAAATTACAAGGTTACAAAAATAAAGTAAGTTGGACAAAAAAGAAATACAAGAAAAGTGCGGTCCAACTTACAAAATGCGGTTCAAAAATAATTAAGGAGAAGCGGTTATTGCTGGGGCGGCTTGTTAACTTCATGCTCAGCTCCACTGGTCCCAGCTCTTGATTGGTTTGGCTCAAATGCTTTCTTTAATCTTCTTACTTCTTCAGCAGTCCTTATCAAAGTTGACTCTAGCTTCTTCAAAGCATTGTCTGAGTGAGCAGAAGTAGAATTGGTGGCACCAACTGCTTTGGTATTTTCCACAAGGTTTTCCTTGATTATGTCAAGCTTCACATTGACAGAGGAATAGATGGAGTTGAAGATGGTGTGGAGTTCTTCTTGAACTAAAGCGGTTTGGGCTTGGAGAGCTTCCTTTATTGGATCAAGATCAACAGTAACCTTCAGAGAGGATTTCAGACTATTCATTTCAGCTTCAACTTTGGTATTGAATCCAGTCTTCAGGTTGTCAAGGCGGTCGGTAAATTCTTCTTGAATCTCTTTTAACTTGGCCATAGAAGCATCTCCAACACAGTCCAAATTGACTTTGGAATCAACCTTGAAGCAATCAATTTGGGGAAGCACATCTTCACGCAGTGAGTCCAAGGCGGTTTGAACAATTTGAGATAACTGCGGTCTGGATTGAAGGAAGTCAAGGAATTTGGTGCTCAGATTACCCAAATCTTTATCAAGGGAGGCACATAATTTTTCTCCAAGAACATCCAAAGATTTCTTCATCTCCTCAACTGAAGCTTTGTCTTCTAAGGCTTTGACCATACCAGCTTCAAGAGATTTCTGAAAGGCTTCAGAAGCGGTTTTGATTAGGGAAGCGGTTTGGTCAAGAGTGGCGGTTGAGGAGGAGGATGGAATTGCTGTAGATCTCTCCCCCTTAATGGCATCAAGCAAAGAAGCTTTAAGGGTTGCCAACTCAAGGGAGTGAGAATCCACCTTGGCTTGTAAAGCGCGGTTGGATTCAAGGAGGGATTCATTGGAGGCGGTTAAAGAGATGACATGGCCTTGGTTTATGACCAGTTGGCCTTGAATCAGATTGAGGGTTTGGAGAATTTGGGAGTACTCAGAAGGAGGGGCGGTTGAGGGTAAGGCGGTTGGAAATATGGGAGGCGGTTGGGCTTGGTTGGTTTCAGGCACGGTTTGTGTTTGAGGAGGTTTTGGAGGAGGGGTCTTTTGAGTTTGGGGGGAAGCTTGGGTAGTTGGAGATTTTTCAGGGGAATTTGAATTTGAGCGGTTAGGGGTGATGGAATGGGAGCGGTTTTGGTTAGGGGAATTAACAGGGGTTGGGTCATCCCTAATGGATTTGGAGGTGGCATGTCCAGCAGAGGGCTTGGACTGCCATTGTTGATAAGCTTGTGATTTGGTAGGAGTTTGGTTATAATGTTGGGAATTTATGGAATTGGAATGTTGGGGTGAGTTATATTGGGATTGAGAAGATAGGGGTGATAGTGATTTTCTGGGGGAAAGTGAAGGGGAATTTTGGGTAGATTGGATTGGGGAATTTCTAAGTGGCGAGGGAGAGGGTGAGGGTTGGATATGCTTGGTTTTCTTGGGAGTATTCTTTCTAGCCATCATTTTTCTTCTATTAGGTTTCTCCCCCTGAGTTTGTGCGGTTTTGATAGGGGAAGGAGTTATGGATTTGGATTTGGAAGGAGATTTGGAAGGAGATTTGTTGGGGGATTGGACTGGGGATTGAGCAAGGGATTGGATAGGAGAGGTTTGAGGGGTTGGAGGCGGTCTCTCTTCTTGAAGCGGTTCTTGTTGAGAAGCGGTTGGGTCAACATACTTGCCTTTTGTAGCTCTTCTCTCCTCTTGTTCCTTGGCTAATCTTTCCACTTTATCCTTGTAGAATTGATCCGCTCTTCAACAAATAATCCTTCCACATCAGATCTAGCCTTCTTGGCTCTTGCAACCAAATTTGGAATATTTGGGTCTTCAGCTTCTTCATCCTCTTCATCCACTAAATTCAAAGTTTCAGATGGCTTCATTTGCTTCTTCTTCTTACTGGGACCAGCTCCATCATCAGTTGTAGGCGGTTTGGTTGCTGGAGCGGTCTTGGTTCTTTTGGGAGATGGTTCTGCTCTGGCTTGTGGCTTTCTTAACCGCTTGGTTTCTTTGGTGTGAGGAGCGGTTGAAGGGTCTCTCAATACATACGGCTCCTTCCTTGGATAGGTATCTGCATCATACAAAGATTTGTATAATGCATCACCATTTGCATACCTGAAAGAATGGCATGCCAGCAATCCAAGGGAATCATCAGAACAATCCACCATCAGCTCAGGACTCTTGGTCACCAAATCATCTAAGTGTTGAAATTCCATCAGAAGTGCGGTCAGAATCCTGCAGAAAGGTCTCCACCTTTGATCTTCTCCCTTGACCTTGGACTAATAAGTGTCCATACTATCCCTGATTTCCAAATACAGGATCCTTGGCCAATGCAACTTGATCTCCATAAAAATTGCAGAACTGTACATCCATTGTTGGGATGTAAAGTTATTGTGGTTCCCAGTCTTCCCACAAATGGATCTTCCCACCAAATGACCAATATGGCTCATTAGCTCACCAAAGCCCTTTCTGGGTATCTTCTTGTACTTCTTGGCTAAGGTGTCAATTTTGGCGGTTGCTAAGGCAGCATTGTCTTGAACTATTTTATCCACCTCAATAGGAGCTCCACCAACATTGAACTGGAACAGTCTTCTAATATCAATGTAGTCAATGGCTAATTTCTGTCCTTCAATAACTGCAGACAGGCATGGAACTCTCAGACCACCTTCAAATATTCTAACACTTCTCTTGGCGGTTGAGTAGAACTGATCCACAAAAGAGGGAACAATGAAATCCTGCTTCTTGGTAAACAGAGGTAGGATGCCAGAAACTCTGAGCTTCCTCAGCAACTCCCTTCCAAGAGCATCAGTTTTGAGCTCTTCCTCATTCACTTCCCACCCAGGTAGGAAAGTAGTAGGATCCTACAAAAAAAATTATTAAGTGTTAGATCCATTTTTGTATTCATAAGTTACAAGCGGTTTGAGCACCAAGCGGTTTAGCTTTGGTGTGGTTTTGAAAATGAAGATTTCAAACCACAAGTAATTTATGAATACCAAAAGAAAATGAGGAATTTGAGAACAAATATTACTTAAGTACGTGGCATTGTAATCCAATTTTATCCCACACTGCAAGCGGTGCTTAGAGAGGAAATTTATGGTGTCAAGCCTATATACTTAGTAAAATCTCAAAAATTAGGAATGGAACTAAAACAGCATGCAGTTTCAAAAGATTTTGAAAATGCGGTTTAGAACATGCTGTTTTAGCTTGAAAGGAGAGGAGCGGTTTGAAACTTAAAGATTAAGCGGTTAGCATACAGGCGGTTTCAAACCAAAATGAAATCCAAAATTGTTGAAAATGTTGAAAAATTTTCTAAGTGTTGGAAAACATTTTTCAAAATCAAGGCATCCAAAACATATGAATATTCAAGAAAAATTCATGGGTTTTATGAAGAACACGAAGAACATACATGAACACCAAGAACAGAGATTTGCAAAAACTTAACCAAAATAGGCAAATAACATATCAAAATGATCACATTGGGAAGGGGATTAACAATATATCATTAAAAGTTCAACCTTTACCTTAATCATCAAGAATAGTCAAGAACACAGTAACCGGGTTTTCAAGTTGAAAACTTTAAAAACTCAAAATTAGTACCTAGATTATGCATTGATCATGAAATAAGTAACATATATGGAATCTATGCATAAATCCGAGCAAAACCCAACAAATATCAACAAAAATGATCAAGAAACAAGAGATTAATCACCCAAAATAGAACTTAGGCATACGAACAGTTTATCTAAGTTAACCATGGCAGATTTTGAGAAATGGAAAGAATTAGGGTTAGAAGTTGATTACCATTTCCAGAACTGGCTTCTTGGGAGCCCTTGCAATAGTTGATGCTCTTTACCTTTTAGAAGTTGTTTCCATTGATGATCAGTTTCAAAAAATGGAGGTTTTTTGTAAGGGTTTTAGAGAGAGAGAGAGTAAGTTGGTAGAAGGAAAGGACAGTTGCAGAGAGTGTTGCCAGAAAAAGTTTTAGGTTTCACCAACTTAGGTATATATAGGGTGAAGGGGTAGACAGTTGGTTTAGGAAGGAATGATTGAATTAAACCAACTGTTGCACCCTTTCACCTCCTGCACATCTCTCTATGACGGCTGACATGAAGGCTTTAAATGCTCATGTCCCCTTGGCATTAAATGCTCTTAAATTTTGTATTTTTGAGGGAAAACATTTGCAAAAATACCCTTATGTTAAAAATAAAGATAAAAAATAAATAAAGGAATTTGAACAGTTTTTCTTTTTTTTTTTTTTTTTTTTTTTTTTTTTTTTTAAGTAAAGATAAGCAATAAAATAGACAGAGTTTACTTCTTGTTGAAACGCGGTTTTGATCCAAGCGGTCTGACTGCATCAAGCGGTTTGGAACTTGCGGTTGGATGCAGGCGGTTTGACTGCTTGCTGTTTTGTCACAGGCGGTTCAACAGAAGCGGTTTGATTCCAAAAAGGAATTTCAACCTAGACTCAACAAACAAGTTATCAAATAAAAAGTATGGAATTTATTTAAGTTCAAGCATACCCATTTCTCCTCTGAGAAAAGAAAATCTCTTGGAGTCAAGAGCCTTTATGAGGATATCAGCAATCTGGTTGTCTGTCCCCACGTACTCTAAATGGATATTCCTCTTCTCCACATGGTCTTTGAGGAAATGATACTTTATATCTATATGCTTGGTCTTGGAATGCATGACAGGGTTGTTGGAGACTGAAATTGTTGAAGTGTTGTCACACATGATAGGGCAATTTCCTTCTTCAATTCCATAGTCCACCAATTGCTGCTTCATTCAGAGGATTTGACAGCAACAACTACCAAGAAGTTAATATACTCAAACTCCGTGGTTGACACCGAAACCGAAGCTTGCTTCTTGTTGGCCCAAGCAACTAGTCTATTCCCGAGGAAATGACAAGTACCACTAGTACTTTTTCTGTCAATAGTACAAGCTGCATAATCTGCATCTGAATAACCTATAAGATCGAAGTTCGAATCTTTGGAATACCAAAGTCCAAGGTTAGTGGTTCCAGATAAATAGCGGATTATACGCTTGACTGCAATAAGATGTGCTTCTCTAGGATCTGCTTGATATCTAGCACATACACAGACACTAAACATGATATCAGGCCTACTAGCAGTTAAATAAAGTAATGAGCCGATCATACCTCGATATAAAGTTTGATCAACTTTCTTACCTTTGGGATCTTTATCTAGCTTATTGTCGGTGGCCATTGGAGTATCATATTCTTTAGCATTTTCTAAACCAAACTTCTTTATTAGCTCCTTATTATATTTGGCTTGGCTGAGGAAAATACCTTCTTCGCATTGCTTGATTTGAAGTCCGAGGAAGAATGTTAATTCTCCCATCATGCTCATCTCAAACTTGCTTTTCATTAGCTTTTCGAAACGCTTACAAAGTAACTCATTAGTAGAACCAAAAATGATATCATCAACATATATTTGAACAAGTAAAGTATGATCATTGTATTTGGCAATAAAAAGAGTTGTTTCGATTTTACCGCGTTTAAATCCTTTTTCTAGTAAAAATTTAGAAAGAGTCTCATACCATGCCCTTGGAGCTTGCTTAAGTCCATACAAAGCTTTCTGGAGTTTGTAGACATGATTGGGAAATTTGGAGTCTTCAAATCCAGGCGGTTGTGCAACATACATGGTCTCTTGCAGTTCACCGTTGAGGAAAGCACTCTTCACGTCCATTTGATATAACTTGAAACGCTTGAAAGAGGCGTAGGCTAAGAAGATTCTGATAGCTTCCAATCTTGCAGCTGGAGCAAAGGTTTCGTCATAATCGATTCCTTCTTCTTGCCTATATCCTTGTGCAACCAACCTTGCTTTATTCCCTAGTGATGCTTCCATTCTCATCCATCTTATTCCTAAATACCCACTTAGTTCCTATCACTCCTTGATCCCGAGGTCTAGGCACCAAAGTCCAGACCTTGCATCTTTCAAACTCGGTTGAAGTTCTTCTTGCATAGCAACGACTCCAACCGGAATCTTGGAGTGCTTCATCAATCTTCTTGGGTTCAATTTGAGATATTAAGGAAGTGATGCTCATCATAATTCGATCTCCTTGTTTGAACACCGGAAAATAGATCACCAATCACATTAGAGAGAGGGTGATCCGACTTCACGAACCTCCTGGGGTAAGTCCGGTTGGACAGAGGTTTGTCGAAGATCTTCAATTTGGGACGTCGTTAGATCCTTCATAAGTCATGGAAGGTAAGTTGACGAAGAGGTTCTATAAGCCGGATAGGGAATTTTCAACTTCTTCTTCCCTTGGAGTTGCATCCGGAGTAGCAACTTCAGTGCGTGTTTCAAAATTGCGGTTTGAGGGAATTTCGCTGAGGGTGCCGGATTTTGCGGCTGAGGTTCAAAAAGTGCGGTTTGAGATGGTTCACCTGTTTCATTTTTGCTCAACAAAATCATCGCAACATTTGGAGCCAAATGTGGCTCAAGGAGAGAATGCTCATCAAAAGAAACATGGACAGACTCAACTATTTTTAAACTAGTTTTATTGAAAACACGAAAAACTTTTAAATGTTTAGCATACCCAACAAAAATACCTTCGTCGGCCTTGGCTCCGAATTTATCTCTATTTTCTCTTCCGTTGTAGAGGACAAAACATTTGGCATAAAGATCTTGAAGAATGCAATGTTGGGGGTTCTTCCTCGCCAAAGCTCATAGGGAGTCTTATTATAGGTTTTGTTGATGAGGGAGCGGTTCGAGTGAAGCATGCTGCTGTGTTGGATTGCTTCACCCTAAAATACCGAGGTAGCTTCGCTTCGTATATCATTGTCTTTCCAAATTTCAATCAACGTTTCTATTCTTCCTTTCCACAACCCCATTTTGTTGTGGAACACCGAGTTGAGAAATTGTGATCAATTCCATGGTCATCACAATACTGAGCAACACCGTTGTACTTGAATTCTGTTCCATTATCTGACCGAACACTAACAATGTCATCCTCTTTTTGAGTTTGGAGCCGTCTAAAAAGTGCGGTGAGAATATCATAGCAATCATCTTTGGAAATCATCATCTCAACCCACATATATCTTGAATAATCATCCACCACCACTAAGGTATATCTACTTTCTCCAATGCTGGCATGTGATTACAGTCCAAACGGATCTATGTGAAGCATTTGTAAGCATCTTGAAGTCAATGGAGCGGTCTTGTCGGTGAAAGACGCACGCGGATCGCTACCAAGCTGGCATGCACTGCATTTCTCTGGATGGTGGTCAGCCACTTTGGGTAAACCACGAACGAGGTTTTCCCTACCAATCTTTGCAAGATACTTGAAGTTCAAGTGGCTCAACCTCTTGTGCCAAAGCCAACTATTTTTGCTCACATTTTTAGCTACAAAACAGAGATTAGTAATACTACATGCATAATTTAGATCAATAATGTAAATATTACTCTTACGAATCCCCGTGAGTAGCGTGACTCCGGAAATGCTATCTTTGATAAAGCAGCTTGACGACGTAAAGTTGCAAAGCATTCCTTTATCGTTAATTGAGAAATTGAAAGGAGGTTGTGCTTGAGTCCTTCAACAAGAGAAACCTTCTCAATGGTTAGGTTTCCTCTCCTTATAACACCATATCCAACGGTCTTTCCTTCGTTGTTGTCACCAAAGGTTACAGCACGGACCACTCGCTTCAATGACATCTTCTAGTAATGATCTATCTCCAAATATATGTCTTGAGCAACCACCGTCAAGATACCATTCATTTTCCTTGGAGTGACCAAATACCATTAAGTAGAGGACCTGAAATGTAAACATTAAGAACGAGGTCCCCTTTATTCCTTGGGTCCCGAACTTAGCAACCCTTTACGACCCACACCCCGTTTGATGTAAGGAGGTTTACTCTTCCCGGCATTGGATGTGAACCGCAAAAGGCATTCTCGCAGCCTTGTGACCTAAACCATCACACAATGTAACATTTATAAAAGCTATAAGCATCATGAGGTTTTTACTAACTCCTTACTCTCTTCTTAGGAGTTGCATGCGGTTTGGGAGGCGCGGTTTCAGTGCTTAACAAAAGGGAATCCTGCTTTAGTTTGACCACGTATTTTCCTCGGGAGCACTCTTATTGCTTTTGAAGGCAAAGTCGAGCGGTAGAAGAAGAGACGCGGTCAGACTTGCGGTTGCCAAAGCATCTCTAGTTCCACCGTAGGCGGTTTTAGGGATGCGGTCAACTCCATATGCCATTTCCTCTCGAAGTTACACTCGTAATCTTTTCGCTTCATCTCGAGAGTTCTTTCCATATTGCTTCCCTTTCGGGTAGACATAATTAATTTGTTGTCCTTTACCCTTGCCTTTAGCATGCT